>JASAMV010001946.1:0-24585 GCA_030248065.1 Rhynchonema sp. JSB1_4
GCAGTGTTGAGTACTGGGTATGGGTGTGGACGATAGCTTGATTGGGCCCCTAAATGTGTTGACGATAGATAGATGACCAAAGTCCGAAATCTGGGGGGGGTCGACCCAAACTTGTTGACGATATATTGAGGGTGGGGGGGGGGGTCGCCAAAAATCAAGGTATAGTATAGTGCATTAAGTGGTAATAATGTGTAAATATTAATGAAAATGTGTATAGATGTACTAAATCCGCGCGTAGCGCGCGATTTTTTGCCTATTTGGGACAAAAAAATACCTATTTTGAGCCATTTGAGGCAAAAGCCCATTTTGGGGTCGAAATGTGTTGACGATAGATAGATTGTTCCCAGAATTTGTTGACGATAGATAGATTTGCTCATAAGTGTTGACGATAGATAGATGAAATCAAAAAGTGTTGACGATAGATAGATAGAATTTGGGGGGGAACCCCCCCCCCACCCCCCCCCCAAGTACTACCCTGGGGTAGGGTACAAGAGCGGGGCGGGTAGGGGGGTAGCGTACCAGGCCGGGGCGGGTAGGGTACCATTGGGCCCCCCAGCCACAGCACTGCCCCTGCGGGTCCGGACCAGGAACTACACTGATTCACATTCTGCTTCCCCAATAAAAACAAAAATCCCGCAGTTTTAAAACAAAAAACCAACCGAATTGAAATGGCGATGATCCACGCATTCAACCACGTTCATTCGTTCCCGTTCGCGATGATTGGAGCGCGATTGTGCAACCCTTAACTTCTGAAATGTAAAACCAATCAGCTGATCGGGCCGGGCAGAGGATGCCGGCCAGCAGTGTAGTGGCAGGCCCATGTGTGGGAGGTAAGTATGATGCGGGGTTGGGACCGGAAGCGTGAGAGATATGATTTTGGTCACCCAAAGAGGCGAAAAAACACTGTTTTTGTGATACAATTTTGGCCAAAAATTGAGGTAAAAATAGTGCTTTTTCAAAATTTTCGCCGAAAATCGCCTAAAAATAGGTATTATGGGTGGGTCTCGCGATTTTTGCGAAAATAAGGTCGAAAAACACCGATTTTTGCCTTAAAAAGGTATAAAATTGCCTGTGAGAGGTATGATTTGGAGTTGTGAGAGGTAAGTCCTCAACCCCCCCCCCCCAACCCCCCCTCGGGTTTTGTGGTAGGTAAGTACTGAGAGGGGGGTAACCCCCCCCCCACCCCCCCCCAGCCACTACTATGCCGGCCAGTCTGCCGGAACCGTAAAACCCTAAATACCGTAAAAACCTACATACAATACAAGGGGGCTCAATTATTTCTCTGACCACATTTTCAAAATATTATTTTCGTTTCTAACCGAGAGCGTTCCAAATCCGGTGTTATTTTCGATCGATATTCCGAGTGGGGCTCTATTCCGGGGGGGGGGGGGGGCTCTATTTAGGTTTTTACGGTAGAAGGGGGTTACGGGGGGCTCTATTCCGGGGGGGGGGCCTCTAGAAATTCACTGACCCGAACCTGAAAAATTGTTCCCAGAAATACCCCCAAAAACCCCTAAAAAGGGGTTTGAAACGATGTTTTTTCGCTTGTAATCGCATTTATTCGTGTCTATTCGTCAATAAGAGGCGTATTATGTGCTTTGAATGAACGGGACCGACTAAAAGTCCCGGGGGCCCGGGGCCCGGGCCCGGGATGAGATGACTAAAAGTCCCGGGGCCCGGGGCTTGTGACTAAAAGTCCCGTGGTGCTGGCCCGGGCCCGGGCTGAGGTGACTAAAAGTCCCGGGGCCCGGATTTCATGAAAAACGTTTTGCACTCGGCAGGATTTGAACCCTCGATCTTCCGATTGTAAGTCTGACGGCTTACCGCTTCGGCTATTCAACCGCGTTGGCCAAGGTTCTAAACACGTGCCTTATAAACAAACAAGCAGCAGCAAAGGCAGCACAGCTGGCTGGCGCGTTTGTGTGTGTGCATGTGTGTTGTTTGCAGTGTGTTGCGCGCGCGTGTGTGTGATGCGCATGATTGAGCAAGGTGAGACAACCATGCAAGTGCAAGACAACCATGCATTCATGAGCTTTTCGTTTGCCTTCTGCTTTTGCGCATGGATGCTTTTGCGTTTCCTTTTGTTTTATCTGCAACCACTGCGTAATTTTATGCACAGCATGTGCTTTAAAGTGACATAATCGTTACACCGTTTTTGTCATTTGATCCGGTGGCGCACCTGGGAATAGGCAAATTGGGCAATGCCAATTGCCAAAAGTGCCCATGGGCACAATTTAATTCCCTCAAAATGCCCATGGGCAAAGGCAGTGACGCAACAGCCATGTGGGCACTTTGGTCAGGTGCCCATAGTCAATTTGAGGTGGTGGTCAATTCAAAAAATTTGAGGTGGTCAATTCAAAAAATGGTGCCCATGGGCACTTTTGGCGAGTTTTCAGGTGGCGATGAGCACTTTTTTTGACATGGAAGTGTGAGAAATGCGGTTTCCAAAGGTACAAAAGAGCGAAAAAATCTAAAAATTTTCGCGCTGCGCGCGTTTCTTCCCGTTTCCTTTTGTGTCAATGTTGCCCATAACTGGTCTAAGTAAGCGTAGGCTTGCTACTTCACTACTATATATAGCAGTATTGTACTACAATCATGTTCATTACAACACGCTGATTGGCATTGGTTGTAAAACAGCGGGGCTTCAAAGTCTCTCCACTACGCACTGACAGATCACTTTTGCAACTCCAGACACCAAAGGTAACAGACGGTGTTCTTAAAAAACACCACCTTTCACACACAGCCATCTTACCACAAAATCCCCCCAATCTGAAAATTTGCGATTGCGGGACTTCACCTTCCCCCCCCCCCACTCCCCGCGCCAGACACAGGCAGAGCCCCTCCCCCGGAGGGCGCCAGACCGAAGGCAGGCCGGGACCCCCCGAACAACCCCCATGGCAGGCACAGAGACCCCCCGATTTCCCCACAGGATGAAAAAAACAATCCCCGATCCCCAAAGGTACTTTTTGACCAGAGACCAAAATAGGTGTTTTTCCTCACAATACTCAAAAATCGCGCGCCAAAAATGCGCTTAAAGACAGAAATGGTGAAAAACGCACGAGGAAAATGACAAATGTTGGTTTGCAACAAGCACTAGGTAAAAATGCATTTTTCGAAAAGCCCATACACCCAAAACCTGGCCCACATTTATTCGATGTTTTTAATAATCAAGCAATGATAATATGAACTGGAGATCAGGGCACAATAACTGAATAAAATCCCGCAACTTCCAACATTTTAGCATACAAACAGCGATAGAATATGCAGAAATAAAGACAAATGCTAAGAGAACATGAGATAAAATAGAACGAAATGAGCATAAATCATATAACCACAAATAGCTCACACGCTTTGAACGATTTCTCATTTCCGACGAACAGCATCTGCGATTTCAAATATTTCCGTTTCTGTTTCCGATAAATATAAACACGCAGCACCAAATGTTTGTATTCCTTTGAAAACACAGAACTGAAATCTGGAAGATTAATTCCGTGTTCCCAAAATTCATCCGAAACCAATCCGAAAATATTCCAGTTCCAGACCTGTCAACCTGAAGTTCCCCTACAATAGAATTTTTTACGCTAAATGCACCCATAGAAAGATAACATCACCCACCAAGCCGCCACAAACGCGCCGCCGTCAATAAAATATCTATGTTTTAGACCCCGCCCGCGTTTCATCCCACTGCGCCGCCGTCACTCAAACATTTCTTTGCCTTATAGCCCGAAAACTACAGTTAAAGCAGACAAACTTAGCTAGCCCACAAAAATCTCTTAATATGAAACATTCTCACGGCGCGGTTCTTATTGTGCAATACTTTACGAGTCCTGCTATTTATTATAAAACATAAGGAAGCACAGACCATACATCCCAAAATGAGTTTAGCGCAAAAACAGCAATCCCCGAACACACCTACCCATAGAGCACCCAACGGGAGCCCTCGCAGAGCCTAAATTCTCAACCCTTTACCTTTTTTTACCAACGATCCGCCCTCAGCCAGCAGCATACGAAACCAGCCCCAGAGCTCAACGCTGTCTGCCTCCACTCAACACCCTTCAACCATCAACGGCCTAGAGCATAGTTATAAAGACCATTCCCACCACCACCATTTCCTCAACACAATTACTAAAACGTTGTCTCCCACAAAATCACAACCATCTGAAACCCTATGATCCACAATGACTTTATAAGAATCAAATTTTTTTCCTGAATCCAAACAGCTACCCAATGACGCGCCATCACACACACAAAACACAAAGAGACTCAGACCCAACATCTGCTAGATTATTTTCAGCTGAAAATGTTTAGAATCACAAATAGCACAGAGAAGAACAACAAAATCAGAATTTTAGAATTATTATATGCATCACCAATACCATATGATTGCAAAAACTATTAGCCCCAATCTGCCATTCACCTTCTGAGATACTGTATCCACAAGACTTTATAGAAGAATAATTTTTGCCTGAATCATAAACAAAAACACAACCGCGCATCACACACAAACCACACATCCTAAACGTTCAGACCCCACAACGCTCTGCTACATTATTTTCAGCTCCTCGAAAATGTTTAGAATCACAAATAGCGCATAAACAACAAAATCAGATTTCATGAATTTGTACATCACCAATACCTAATTATAAAGCATACAGACATCGATTTCAGATCTCTGAAAACCAATGACAATGTTCAGAAATAACAATAATCAGCACGGAAAAGCCCTCACAGCTGATCTTGACGCATAACAAAAGCCCTAAACTCTGACCTACAAAAAAACAAGAAATTACTGTTTTCCTGATGCTATAAGGAAACCAGAACCAGACAGCACAAGAACTCAAGAACAGCCCCGCGCAGCTGACAATCTTTTCGACCTGACACTCCAAAAAACATAAAAAAGACTCAGCTCAGCTAAATTCCAGACTCACCCCGACCAACTCAGCCTCCATTTGCCCGATCAACCAATTCCAAACAAGACCACAACATACCCATGTTCAACACACCCCCACCTACATCCACCCCCCTTTCAATCATTTCACAACGCCTACAAACTCCAAAACAACAAAACCTAAGAACCCCACCCACCAATACCACACAACCTGCAAATACACACCAAAACAAATCTCACACCCAAGTAACCAAGACCCAAAACCTGACAAAAGCCAAAATAGCCAATGATTTCAACTAAGACGCCATGCCTTGAGTGCAACATGTTTTTTACACAGCGAAAAGACTACCTCCCGCCCCGCCCGCTTATCTCAATTCTTCTGCATCTAGCTCACTCTAGTTTCAACCCATAAGCATCAGAAAAAAATACCAATCTATAAACATCACCAATACAGCATACAAGAGCCTGCATTTCCACACAAACCAAACACCCGTTTAGAATTTGCAAAATCCGACAAGTCTTCCACTAATAACTCATCTCCTCCAACACGCCCCCGTAAACACCACCATCCCTGCAACCCAACCACACAACAACCACCCCCCCCATACCACCCCATTATCTTCCCACAACTCCCACACAACCCACCCCCTGAAAACTCCATAATTTAGCTCTCACCTACCAACAACCCCCACTCTAACCTAACTCAGCAATCTCTTTCATTTACCACCCCACTAAAAACATCATTTATCCTCCACTCACTTATGTTTTATAATAAAAGCAAACACCAAAGACACACCACCACACAAAAGAACACGCGCACAGAATTTCATATAAGAACAGAATTTATCACTAGACAAACAGCCTGCTTTAAAATGAGTTTCCCGCTATAAGCCCAGCCAAAGAAATTTCAACCCCGACCCCCCCCAACCCATCAAACGCGCCGTAGTTAAAACATAGAATATTTTTCTGACCCCGACCCCGCCCGCGTTGCATGCCCGCCCTTAGATTTATACTTTACCTATGCATTTAGCAAAAAATTCTATCGAAGCGAACTAGGAACACAGAGCAACCGAAATATTTCCGACCGTTCCGAGAATTTTCAACACGAATTAATCTTCAACCAGATTCAGCACTGGTTTTCAAAGAATACAAAACATTTCCGAGCCTGTTTATTTCATCCCAAACCATAAACTAAATATTTCCAAACGCAGAGCTCCGCATCCGAAATAGGAAATCTTACACAAAGCGAGCTAATTTGGTTATATGATTTATGCCAATCATTTCTTCTAATTTTAATCTCATGTTACTACTTAGCAATTTGTCTTACTTACTCTGCATATTACTATCCTGTTTGTATGCTAAAATGGCGAAGTCATTTTATCAGTTATTCCCGCTGATCTCCAGTTCATCTCCACATCAAACCACTTAAGAACGACCAACCACATTTCCAACTCCAGACCAAAGAGAGAAAGACAGCAATTTACAAAAAAAAAACACCAGACACGCCAAACAGCCATTTACCACAAAACCCCGAAACGAAAATCCCGCTCCGCGACGTCAGAACAGTCTCTTCTTCATCCCACTAGAGCGACCAACACATTCACAGAAGCCCCTCCCCTTGAAACTTCCCCCAGACTGAATCAGTTCTATCCCCTCCCTGATATAGTCTTATTTTGCATTACAGAAGTATCCCCCCGATTTTTACCCCAGATAGAGATTAAAAAATACATATCCCCGATTTTCCCCATAAGGTTACTTTTTGACCATGAACCAAAATTAGTTTTTCCTCACAATACTCAAAATTCCGCGCCAAAAATCGCTTAAAGACTAGAAATAAAACGCACGAGAAAATACAAATTTGCAACAAAGCACTAGACAAGCATTCCAAGCATACTACTCCAAAACCTCCCACCGATTATCTTCCACAATCAAGCAATATAATTATAACTAGATCAGCCACAATAACTATAAAATCCCCAACTTCCAACATTTTAGCATACAAACAGTGCCTGAGCAGTTTAATCCTAGCTGATTTGTTTTATACACATTCTGAAACATTTCAACACATCATTTTCAACAGAGATCTGAAATCAAATTCTACGTATCTCATTATACAATTAGATTTTCCACAAACCATACAAGAATTCATGAAACCAATCCTGATTTTCACGTCACACTCATAACCACTGCGCTATTTTGATTCTCACAAAACATTTCAGCTGAAAATAATTAGCAGATAACCCACGTGCGTCTGAAACATTTCATATGCATTTTTTTATCCGCAACGCAACCATCCCTTCACTTTACTGCTTTATCAGACAAAAATTTACCAATTCTTATAAAGCATTCACCAATACAGAATACTTAAATAAGCACTCAGATACTAAATAGTTTTACTCCAAATACATATTATTTTATAAATACCTATATATAATTTCATCAAAATCAATCCTATTTTCACGTCAGCACTCTTAACTACTTGCTATTTTGATTCTCACAAAACATTTTCAGCTGAAAATAATCTAGCAGACAACCACGCCCAGCTGAAACATTCTCTTCACTACGTTTTTTTTTATTCGCAACGCAACGCATCCCCACAAGCCTCTTCATTCAAAAAAAATTACCAATTCTTATAAAGCATTCACCAATACATAAGCATTACAAGATCCTCATTTTGCCAGACAGAACCAAACACCCTTTTAGAATTTCACAATCCAGCAATTCTTCCACTAATAAACTATCTCCTCCAAAGCGCCCCCAAAACCACCATCCCTGCAACCCAACCAACAACAAGCCACTACTCCCCCCACCATACATCCCATATCTATCCCAATTCACATAACATACCCCCTAAAAAAAGAAAGTCCCAGAATTTAGCTCTAACTACCAACAACCATCTTAATCTACCACCCAATTATCCATTGCTTGATTATTAAAAACATCGATCAAATCAGTGGCGCACACAGGTTTTGGAGTCAGTATGGGCACTTTTGGAAAAATGCATTTTTACCTAGTGCTTGTTGCAAACCCAACATTTGTCAATTTTACCTCGTGCGTTTTCACCAATTTCTAGTCTTTAAGCGCAATTTTTGGCGCGCGAATTTTGAGTATTGTGAGGCAAAAACCACCACTAATTTTGGTCATCATGGTCAAAAAGTAACACTTATGGGGCAAAATCGGGGATATGTATTTTTTCAATACCTACTATACTGGGGT
Organism: Rhynchonema sp. JSB1_4; assembly: GCA_030248065.1. Lineage (NCBI taxonomy): Eukaryota > Metazoa > Nematoda > Chromadorea > Monhysterida > Xyalidae > Rhynchonema > Rhynchonema sp. JSB1_4. The sequence continues at coordinate 8,105 of JASAMV010001946.1, forward strand.
AAAAATCGGGGGGATACCTTCTGTACCATGCCAAACATAGGGGGTTGTATCAGGCGAGGGGATCCCAGACACTGCCCATTCAGTCTGGGGCGAAGTTCTCCAAGGGGAGCACGGGCCTTCTGCCCCCTGAATGTGCCCTTGGTCCAACGCTCTTAGACTGGGGATGAAGAAGAGAACTGTTACTGAACGTCGCGCGAAGCGCAAAATTTTCAGATTTCGGAGGAATTTTGTGGTAAAATGGCTGTTTGGACGTGTTTAACAGGTGTTTTTTTATTTGTAAATCATAACCGACTGTCTTTCACATCTCATTTGGTCTGGAGTTCGCCAACAAACACACTGTGCCCAATTCACTAGACTCTAAGTGCGTTTGATCGTCGGCAGATGAACTTTGAAGCCCCGCTGTTTTACAACCAATGCCAATCAGCGTGTTGTAATGAACATGATTGTAGTACATACTGCTATATATAGTAGTGAAGTAGCAAGCCTACGCTTACTTAGACCAGTTATGGGCAACATTGACACAAAAGGAAACGGGAAGAAACGCGCGCAGCGCGAAAATTTTTAGATTTTTTCGCTCTTTGTACCTTTGGAAACCGCATTTCTCACACTTCCATGTCAAAAAAAGTGCTCATCGCCACCTGAAAACTCGCCAAAAGTGCCCATGGGCACCATTTTTTGAATTGACCACCTCAAATTTTTTGAATTGACCACCACCTCAAATTGACTATGGGCACCTGACCAAAGTGCCCACATGGCTGTTGCGTCACTGCCTTTGCCCATGGGCATTTTGAGGGAATTAAATTGTGCCCATGGGCACTTTTGGCAATTGGCATTGCCCAATTTGCCTATTCCCAGGTGCGCCACCGGATCAAATGACAAAAACGGTGTAACGATTATGTCACTTTAAAGCACATGCTGTGCATAAAATTACGCAGTGGTTGCAGATAAAACAAAAGGAAACGCAAAAGCATCCATGCGCAAAAGCAGAAGGCAAACGAAAAGCTCATGAATGCATGGTTGTCTTGCACTTGCATGGTTGTCTCACCTTGCTCAATCATGCGCATCACACACACGCGCGCGCAACACACTGCAAACAACACACATGCACACACACAAACGCGCCAGCCAGCTGTGCTGCCTTTGCTGCTGCTTGTTTGTTTATAAGGCACGTGTTTAGAACCTTGGCCAACGCGGTTGAATAGCCGAAGCGGTAAGCCGTCAGACTTACAATCGGAAGATCGAGGGTTCAAATCCTGCCGAGTGCAAAACGTTTTTCATGAAATCCGGGCCCCGGGACTTTTAGTCACCTCAGCCCGGGCCCGGGCCAGCACCACGGGACTTTTAGTCACAAGCCCCGGGCCCCGGGACTTTTAGTCATCTCATCCCGGGCCCGGGCCCCGGGCCCCCGGGACTTTTAGTCGGTCCCGTTCATTCAAAGCACATAATACGCCTCTTATTGACGAATAGACACGAATAAATGCGATTACAAGCGAAAAAACATCGTTTCAAACCCCTTTTTAGGGGTTTTTGGGGGTATTTCTGGGAACAATTTTTCAGGTTCGGGTCAGTGAATTAATAGAGGCCCCCCCCGGAATAGAGCCCCCGTAACCCCCTTCTACCGTAAAAACCTAAATAGAGCCCCCCCCCCCGGAATAGAGCCCCACTCGGAATATCGATCGAAAATAACACCGGATTTGGAACGCTCTCGGTGAGAAACGAAAATAATTTTTTGAAAATGGGGTCAGTGAATTAATAGAGCCCCCTTGTATTGTATTTAGGTTTTTACGGTATTTAGGTTTTTACGGTACCGGCAGACTGGCCGGCATAGTAGTGGCTGGGGGGGGTTGGGGGGGGGTTACCCCCCTCTCAGTACTTACCTACCCCAAAACCCGAGGGGGGGTTGGGGGGGGGGGTTGAGTACTTACCTCTCACAACTCCAAATCATACCTCTCACAGGCAATTTTATACCTTTTTAAGGCAAAAATCGGTGTTTTTCGACCTTATTTTCGCAAAAATCGCGAAACCCACCCATAATACCTATTTTTAGGCGATTTTCGGCGAAAATTTTGAAAAAGTACTATTTTTACCTCAATTTTTGGCCAAAATTGTATCACAAAAACGGTGTTTTTTCGCCTTTTTGGGTGACCAAAATCATACCTCTCACGCTTCCGGTCCCAACCCCGCATCATACTTACCTCCCACACATGGGCCTGCCACTACACTGCTGGCCGGCATCCTCTGCCCGGCCCGATCAGCTGATTGGTTTTACATTTCAGAAGTTAAGGGTTGCACAATCGCGCTCCAATCATCGCGAACGGGAACGAATGAACGTGGTTGAATGCGTGGATCATCGCCATTTCAATTCGGTTGGTTTTTTGTTTTAAAACTGCGGGATTTTTGTTTTTATTGGGGAAGCAGAATGTGAATCAGTGTAGTTCCTGGTCCGGACCCGCAGGGGCAGTGCTGTGGCTGGGGGGGCCCAATGGTACCCTACCCGCCCCGGCCTGGTACGCTACCCCCCTACCCGCCCCGCTCTTGTACGCTACCCCAGGGTCGGACTTGGGGGGGGGGGGGGGGGGGGGGGGTCCCCCCAAATTCATCTATCTATCGTCAACACTTTTTGATTTCATCTATCTATCGTCAACACTTATGAGCAAATCTATCTATCGTCAACAAATTCTGGGAACAATCTATCTATCGTCAACACATTTCGACCCCAAAATGGGCATTTTTGCCTCAAAATGGCTCAAAATCGGTATTTTTTGTCCCAAATAGGCAAAAAATCGCGCGCTACGCGCGGATTTAGTACATCTATACACATTTTCATTAATATTTACACATTATTACCACTTAATGCACTATACTATACCTTGATTTTTGGCGACCCCCCCCACCATCTATCTATCGTCAACAAGTTTGGGTCGACCCCCCCAGATTTCGGACTTTGGTCATCTATCTATCGTCAACACATTTCGGGTCCCAATCTATCTATCGTCAACACCCTGACCAAGTACTACACTGCCCTACCCCCCTACCCGCCCCGCCCCGGTACCCTACCCGCCCCGATTTTTACCCCCAAAATGCCCATTTTTCGGCCAAAAATGCCCAAATTTCGACCGAAAACCCTGAATAGTGCAAAAAATCTCGCGCTGCGCGCGATATATGCACTTTTTAGTACAAAAAAACCGGCACCCGAAAAAACTTGTGTTGTACCCTACCCGCCCCGAAAAATCCCCCCCCTCCCCCCAAACCGGATTTCCCCCCCCCCCCAAAAATCCCAGGAACACTACCCCCCTACCCGCCCCGATTTTTTCCATCTATGTACCCTACCCGCCCCGCAAAAGTAGCCACAGCACTGCGCAGGGGGAACAGGCGACAGCGGCACCCCCATTTTTTCGGAGCAGGAACAGACGTACCCACCTGGCGGGAAGGGGAAAGACCCAAATGTGGAGAAAAGTCATTTTTGAGATCTAAAATTTGACCCATTTTTGCATACCCCCAGATACCGATCCCTATAAGTCAAGTCGCTAACCTCATATAAATCCCAGAAATACCCTTAAAATGCTGTTGATCGGGGGTTGGGTTATTCTCATAATCGCATGCAGTGTAGTACTTTGCCAGGGTGTTGCCAGTGGTCAATTATTGAAGGGGTTATATTTTTCATTTGGCCCCCCCCCCGACGAAAAAAATCGCTTGTTTTCGGTATTTTCTGACTTTAACAGCGGCAATTATGCTTAAAAGCTGTCTTCTGTTGTGTGCGCAAGCTATGTTTGACACAACAACACAGCCTTTATTAGTGGGGGGGTTGGTCAATTAATGGGGGTTCTCTTTTTGATTTCGAGCCAGTGTAGTTCCTGGGGGGGGGGGGAGGGGGCCCCTTAAGGTGCACGAATTTCCCCGACCAAGGTACACTAGCAGTGTTGGAGGTGGGGGGGTAGCCCCCCCCCAGTACAGTAGGTATCCCCCCTCGCCTGGTACAGTAGGTATCCCCCCCGATGTTTGGCATGGTACACTAGGTATCCCCCCCCCCCGATTTTCACCCCGGTACAGTAGGTATCCCCCGGATTTTGCCCCAAAAGTGCCAATTTTTGACCAAAATGGCCAAAATTAGTGCAAAATCAGTGGTTTTTACCTGAAATTACCCAAAATTCGCGCGCTGCGCGCGCAAATACAACGTTTTCACACGACTCCACACTTAATAAACACATAAAAAATTTTCACCCCAAAACCTAACCCCCCCAAACCCCCCTAAGTATATAACCCCCCCAGGCCATCGGCTCTGGTACAGTAGGTATCCCCGTCTTCGAGCGCGGTACAGTAGGTATCCCCCCTCCAGAGTACCTCCAACACTGTACACAAGTACACTAATTTCCCCTCCGGGTACACTAATTTCCCCAATATCTGCCTCAAATAGCTATTTTAGGCCTAAAATGGGCATTTTAGGCCTAAAATGTAATATTTTAAGGTCAATGTTCTCAAAAGTCGCCGAACTACCTTTTTATGAAGAATTTTTTCCAAAAAATGGCAAAACTAGGTCAAATTTTCAACCTAAAAAATGACTTTGCCCTGATTTTGGGTCTTCCCCCTTCCCCCCAGGGAGGTACACTAATTTCCCCTCCAAAAAAGTAGGGAGGTACACTAATTTCCCCGCCGGACCAGGAACTACACTGTTTCGAGCCATTTGGGTAGGGTTCAATCGATGGGAGGGGGTCAATTAATGGGGAGGGGGTTCTATTTCCGACAATGCGGTACAACCATCAAGCCTCATGTTGGGGGATATTTTTTTACCGCTCTTGACCCCATTCATATGGCTGTATTCTTGGGCTGGCGAGTTTGTGTTTAGCATTCGATGGCTTACGCGATCTAGTTTTTGTGTTAAAAGTCGGTTGGTTCACGTGCTTTGGTAAATAAGTTACGGGCTCTTGAAGCACATGGGCGCCAAGTTAGCCTGCTTTCAAACGCGCGCAAAAATATCATGCGAACAAGCGGTCTTCACAAAACGTTGCTCAACTCATTCGTCAAAGCACTTGACCAAATTTTAAAACAAAAAACTACATGGCAAACGCTTTCGAACGCCGTGCTAAAAGCATGTCCACATGTTGTGACAACGGCCGAGAACTGGCCTCACAAAAGGGTTTCCGTACTTGCTGGGTGGTCATCTCTAGTTAAAGAGACCTTGTAAATTGTCAAGTGAGTTGCAACATGCCCGTATATTCGATCGTAACCCTTGTACTTCTTTCGAATCTAATTGGCGGTCATTTTGTCATCGCTTGCTGGCGCAAGCATAACCCCAAAAAATGACCATTTTTTGCGCTTCCAACACCAATTTTGCTCAATTTTCCTCTAAAAATTGACCTTTTTTTGAACACCCCTGGGTATCCGAGATTTTTTATTTTGGGGTGCAACCCCCTCGTATCCGAGATTTTTTATTTTGGGTATCCGGTGTCCGAAAATTTTGGATTTTGGGTATCCGGTATTCTGACTTTTTGATTTCCCAACGACGCCACTGCTCTAAAGTGAAAGACACTAACCAGGGCTTTGCCAATTTTTACTAATCAACCATTATTCTACGGTGAAAGTCAGCAATTAGCTGTTTTAAATCTAACCGGATCACGACTCAGAACAGAAGTGCAGCATATGCACCACAACCTGTCTTTTTTTCCTACTAGTACATTCCCCTTAGTCCAATCTGAAATTCATCGGGGGGGGGGGCCCTTTCAGCCAGAACCAGAGCATGCCGTTGTATTAGAATAGAGCATGCCTTATATATGAGTCGGAGTGAGTCAGAGCTGTAAATCGATAAAACGAAAATTGAAAGTTGAAAATTCGGTACTGGCACTTCGAAGCGCCGGTGCCAGTTTATTTGACCAGCTAGTTGGTCACCAAATGCGATCACGATCACGACAGGTGCTCCAAACGCGCCCCCATCCGTGCTGAATCCAGTGGACGGGTCGTCGGGCTCAGTCAGTCGTCGACGACATCTACAACGTCCCGCGCCCACCGATCCGCATTCTGCTGTGTCGTTGTTCGGAGGACAAACCCAACCGCAGTTAGTGCCTGATTTGGCAAGGAAGCCACCAAACAACAATACAACCAACAAGGCTCGTGTCTCGCCGACTGAATTCTTGGCACAACGACGCGCTGAGAAGGAGAACTCGCCCGCAACTCAACTGCACGCAGCCGGGGCGCACGACCAGGTGACCGGGTGTTTGTTGTTTGGCGCTCAAGTATGGCTGGCGCTATACTTGGTAAGGGTTAGAGAGATGTCGGGTGTCGGGTGCCAAAAAAGTGTTGGTGTCGGGTGTCGGGTGCCTCCAAGTGTCGGGTGTCGGGTTTTTTGGGACCCGACAGCCGACACTTACGGTTCAAAACATCAGTTTTGCAGAGAAAAGAATTTTGAGAGAAAATTTTCTTCGAACCAAATGTTTCCGAAGACGCAGAATGTGTCATTTTGGTGTTTATTTTGTGTGAAAATGCTTGAATTCAGTCACTTGATCCAAAAAATTGCACTAATAATGCGAAGGAGAAAAAGTTGCCTGTTTTTGGTCCAAAAACAGGTGTCGGGTGTCGGGTTTTTTTTCCAAAAACTAGATGTCGGGTGTCGGGTTTTTTTTTGGAACTGTCGGGTGTCGGCTTGTTTTCTCAAATGTCGGGTGTCGGGTATTTTCAGATGTCGGCTGACGGGTGTCGGGTTCCCTCCCGACCTGTAACCCTATACTTGATGAAAAATAATGATCTTGAGCCACTTTCACACCATGATCAAAATAAATGGCATGGCACCATTTCATTTCTGGCATTCACAATTAAAAAAGTCAGGCAGGGCTGATCCGATCCGAGCTTGGTATCGGTTTGTCCAATCCTTCGCATTCAAGTCAATCCGGGGTTTCTACAGGGTAGACACTGCAATAACCGATATTCCAAATTTTTTGCGATTACGTATTTTTGATTTTTCGAACGACTAGAATGACACACGATTGCATTTTATTTGTTCATTACTTCTGCTGCTGTCATGCTAATCCGGAAACATTGTTGATAGCCAAAATTCCTTGGCGGGTAGGGATTTTATCGAAGTGTACCGGGTATACTTGCGGGCCGGAAAAAAACCGTTTTTTTTTCGGAAAAAAAACCCGAAAAAAACCGTTTTTTTCCGAGGCCCGGAAAAATACGTTTTTATTTGTCCGGAAATTTTTCCAAGTGGCAACCCAAAAATTTCCGAGAAATTTTCCAAGGTTGCGAAAGGATGTTGTCAAAACCAATGTAAATCGATGCTAAACAGTTATAAATGAGCACTTTTTAATCTCCAAGTGCAGTTTTAACCTGTTTCAGGCCATTTCCCGACAAAATTTTCTTCAAAATAGGCGTTTTTGGACCATGGGTATCCTTAAGTACTGGAAAAATATTTGGAAAAAAAACGGTTTTTTTTTCAAAAATATATTTTGCGGAAAAATACGCAAGTATAGTACCGGGTACATGTCACAGCCAGAGTTTGGAGTTTGCAAGGTGTGATTTTTAAGTGAAACTTGCAGATAACCCTGGTTTTCAACTGCAAACAGAGAGTTTTGGGTGCAGCCCTATGTTGGCATGGAATATCAGCTGAGCCCTCCCCTCATTCATACATCCAGCAGCGGATCATGACGCTTTGTACACCATCCTGCACAAATGAATTGGCGTCAATTTTCAGCAGTCCGCATTCGGTCTTCCCCATTCGTCGTCGTGGGCCAATTTTTCGCTCAACAAATTAACGTCCATTGCTTATCGCGAACTAGCGCCACTTGCCGGCGATTGGTCGGAACAAACGCAGAGTCAAGGTGATTTACGTGTTGCGATCTACATGTGCTATTTTTAAGAAAAAAAGAACAGTATTTTATTGAACCGAATTACAGTCAACCAAACCTGCTCATTCAATAACTTCTTCACAGACCAATCGACACAGCAAAGCAGCAGCGCATCATTCCTTCTCACCTCAACAGCACACGTTGAATTGAGTCAGTCCGAGATGCCGTCCAGAGAACGAACCGCTGAGTTTCGCACGACCGCAAAGTCGTTTCAGGTACTATTTTGATGTTTTTATTGATTTTGTTTTTTTTCCTACTTTTTGTTTGTCAACACTGCAGATGAAGCAACAAATGATGAACGGTGCACCCGGAAAACAGCCGAAGAAATTGGTGGCCGAATCGATTCAGTTCAACCAGATGGCAAAGTTAGGGGGTTTCAGTGCATTTACTTTTCTTTCGTTTCGCCATTAAAGCTCGGTAATTTAGTCGTCTAAATCAGAGCTTGAGACGAAACCGACTTTCACTGTTGTTTCTCTTGTGCAGTCTTAAAGTTTATCGAGCGTTATTTATTTCAAATTACCTTTGTTTCGAGCACCGATCAAATTCAGTATCATAATTGCAGACGAATCGGTCGTGACCTGAGTCACACGTGCGCGAAACTGGAGAAAATGGCCGAATTGGCGAAACGACGGTCGATTTTTGATGACAAAGCTGGCGAATTGGAAGAGTTGACAACGATCATTAAACAGGTGCTGCCGTTTGTATGTTAGTCTGGTTGTGACGCTCTCGGTTTTATTCCCGGTGTTTTTTGGTCCGGGTGAATGTTGATGTTGCACGTGGACCACAAATTAGTATTGGCTGATTTCTTTGTTGCTTCCAATTCATTTGGCCACCACCGCAGCGCCACAAAAACTTTGGCATAAATGTTTCATTTGCAATGGAAAGAAAAGTGCTCTTATTTTACAGCCTTTTTCTATCACATTCACATCCTTGCAGGATATCACTGGTCTGAACAAGCAGATCGACATGTTGCACGACGCAAGCGCGCGACGCAACCAAGCCGTTACGTTGGTGAACCACAAGCAAAACACCAATCATTCAAGGTGCGAATATTGTTACTTTTTTATGTGCAATGTCAATGTTTTCCACACAAACTGTTCATAAAATTCGATTTTGCCAGATCCGTTGTTGTCGGCCTTCAATCTCGATTGGCTACCGTTTCCAACGAATTCAAGCATTTGCTCGAAGCCAGGACAGAGGTGAATTTGTATTGCATTTCACAATCTGAATTAATTTCCGATATGCGGTTGCATCATTCTGTTGAACTAAGACCCGCATGGGCACAACACTTTTATTTTGCTTGCAGACGCTAAAGAAGCAGAAAACTCGACGAGACAAATTTGGTCAAGCGCAGGCATTGATTCCGAGCAGTATGCCTCCGTCAGCTTCGAGCGGAAATCGTTGGTGGACTTTGTTTAATGTGTTCTACATTTGGGTTTGTTTTTGTCCTGGTTCATCCGATGTTCCAGTTCCCGAGACGTGCAAAACTTACTGCTGTTACATTATTATATGTAATTCGTGTGACGGTGCAATCGCTGAAGTTTAAGAAAAATTAATGGTACTTTACCTCCATAATGTCAGATATATCAGCAGTCCGGTTCCTTTTCAAAACGATAAAGAATTTGCCGATTGTTTCAGTCGGCAGTGTGCTTCTACTTGACGAAGAGGCGTCATCAAGTGCAGCTGCCAACGGCACTGTGGCCTTGGATATGGATGCTGTGGAAAGGTGAGTTGATCGGTACTTTGTGTGGTGGCGACGCACCATGAACACTCGCTGTGTCCTTACTGCCATGACAATTCGTGTATGGGCTCGTAAAGATAGGCCCGAAACCCGAACATACGAAACATTTTGGGTCGTATTTATACAGCATGAACCGCCCATCATCAGTGCAACGGTTCTGGAAAACAAAATGTTTCGCATGTTGGGGTTTCGGGTGTTTCAATTTTCAACGCAATATTCCGAAACCGAACATGCGAATTTTCTCTCCAGAACAATGTGCACTGATTCTTGGCGCTACATGCTAATACAAATACGATCTAAAAAGTTTCGTAAAGGCAGTCTACGGAGGTTGTCACTCAGCCCCCGAATACCGTAACCCACTGCAAACGAATCATTGCGAGACCCATGCTGATCGCTGATTATCGACACGTGTATTAGCGGCAGCAAGCTGGAAATTGTCATCGTGCGCATCGATCCAAAATTGGAATTGTTGGTTGGTGTTGGCGCTAACACGCAAAACATAGATAAAAAACAAAATGGTCTCGACACGATCCTTGCAGATCAAAATTACGTGGGTTGCGGTATTCGGGGGCTGAGTGACAACTCCGAGACTGCCTTTATGTTCGGGTCTATCTGCTACCTGGGCGAGCCCTATGTTTTTGTTTGAATTCAGTTCAGTCTGCTGAGTTGAGTTGGACTGTCGGCAGGTAGGGTTAGAGGTTCGGGGGGGGGGGGGGTACCCGACATACCCGACATCTGGAAAAAAGCCGACAGCCGACATCTAGTTTTTGAAAAAACCGATACCCGACCCGACACCTAGTTTTTGGACCAAAACAAGCAAATTTTTGCTCATTTGCATCATTAGTGCAATCTTTTGGCTCAAGTTACTGAATTCAAGTTTTTTCACGCGAAACAAGCACCAAAATGTCACTTTTTGCGTCTTCGGGAAACATTTGGTTCGAAAATTTCTCTCAAAATTCTTTTTAGAAAAGACGTCGAACCGTCAGGTGGGTGCGGGTTCGAACCGGACACCGAGATTAGCCTAGTTGTCGACAATCATCGTTATTCGCGGGGCAACATTAGAGTAAATCGCTAAATTTGCACTGTACCCAAGATGTTGCGCAATGGTATTAAGGAGGGAGTAGATGAGGTTGGATGTTGATAGTGAAGAGACTTTCAAAAATATGGGGAAACATTTTTCTTTTCCAAAATTCTTCTCTCAGCAAAACGATGTTTTGAACCGTCAGTGTCGGGTGCGGGTCCCAAAAAACCTACACCCGACATCTCTCTTAGCCTAGTCGGCAGTCTTGGTGACAATCATCGTTATTGTAGTTATCGTATAGATGCTCACCGCTAAAATCGGCACATGACCAAGTTGTTTTGTGATCGGTTATCACTGGTCCAATCACGATCAGCGCCGACGCTTCACAAATAGATTTATAGTTATTGGGTTTCGTTTTATGTAGGCTATCATATTATTTATTTTGTTATATCAAAAAAATTACAATTTCTCTCAGCAGCAAACTCTGTGGCAACATTTTGAGCAGAGATGATAAGCGCAGACTACTGACTTTTCAGAACACGACAACAACAACAAAGCGTGAACGACGAAAGCAACGATAATGCACGATTGTTACACAAACAAAAGACATAGGACCCACCACAGAGCACACAACAACAACAAACAACACAAAGTATCGGATTAGTATAGTGAGGGTATGGAGATATATAGTGTCGCATATTGTTGAAGTTGGTCAAACGTGGCTTTTTCTATCTTTGTAGAGAGTATACAATGCCCAGCACAGCGCGCACACGAGAGCTAGAGGCGGGGGGGGGGGGGTACCCTACATCAAGACCCGACACCCGACATCAAAAAAAAGCCGACACCCGACAGGCAAAAAAAACCACACCAACAAAAAAAAAACCACACCCACACCGTACAAAAATTTTTCTCTTTGCATCTTTTGTGTTTTTTTTTGGTAATTTTTGTTTTAAAGGTATTTTCAATGATTTAATACACCCCTTCAACAAAAAACCAAACCCCCACAAAACAACCTTTTCAGTGTCGGGGGTGTCGGGTACTTCCAGATGTCGGGTACCCCCCCCCCCCCGACCTCTAACCCTACTCGTCTATTTATGTGCGTGTCACCACGTCTGCGACAGCATCTCTAAACCATTGTATCTATCCTCCACAACAGATCACCAAAAAAACACAAGCCACGTTTGACCAACTTCAACAATATGCGACTCTATATTCTCCATCGCATCCGCACGTGCATTTAAATACGATTGACTTTCGTCGTTCAACAGCATTTGTTGTTGTTGTCGTGTTCTGAAAAGTCAGTAGTCTGCGCTTATCATCTCTGCTCAAAATTGTTTGCCACAGTAGTTTGAGCAATCTGCATTTGAATTGAGGTTGTAATTTTTTATTTGTCGTGATATAACCCGATAGGTTGTATGTGGTTAGCCTACATCAAACGATAACCCCAATAACTATGAAAGTCGTATTCGTGTGAAGCATCAGCACTCAATCGTCAACTCAAGCCAGTTGATAACCGATCACAAAACAACTTGGTCATGTGCCGATTTTAGCGATTAGCATCTATACGATAACTACAATAACGATGATTGTCACCAAGACTGCCGACTAGGGCTAGAGAGATGTCGGGTGTCGGTTTTTTGGGACCCGCACCCGACACTGACGGTTCAAAACATCAGTTTTGCTGAGAGAAGAATTTTGAGAGAAAATGTTTTTCGAACCAAATGTTTCCGAAGACGCAAAAAGTGACATTTTGGTGCTTGTTTCGCGTGAAAAAACTTGAATTCGGTAACTTGAGCCAAAATTGCACTAATGATGCGAATGAGCAAAACTTTACCTGTTTATGGTCCAAAAACTAGGTGTCGGGTCGGGTGTCGGTTTTTTCAAAAACTAGATGTCGGGTGTCGGCTTTTTTCCAGATGTCGGGTGTCGGGTACCCCCCCCCCCCCGAACTCTAACCCTACTGCCGACAGTCCAACTCAACTCAGCAGACTGAACTGAATTCAAACAAAAACATAGGGCTCGCCCAGGTAGCAGATAGACCCGAACATAAAGGCAGTCTACGGGAGGTTGTCACTCAGCCCCCGAATACCGCAACCCACCGTAATTTTGATCTGCAAGGATCGTGTCGAGACCATTTTGTTTTTTATCTATGTTTTGCGTGTTAGCGCCAACACCAACCAACAATTCCAAGTTTTGGTGATCGATGCGCACGATGACAATTTCCAGCTTGCTGCCGCTAATACACGTGTCGATAATCAGCGATCAGCATGGGTCTCGCAATGATCTCGTTTGCAGTGGGTTACGGTATTCGGGGGCTGAGTGACAACCTCCCGTAGACTGCCTTTACGAAACTTTTTAGATCGTATTTGTATTAGCATGTAGCGCCAAGAATCAGTGCACATTGTTCTGGAGAGAAAACGATTCGCATGTTCGGTTTCGGAATATTGCGTTGAAAATTGAAACACCCGAAACCCCAACATGCGAAACATTTTGTTTTCCAGAACCGTGTGCACTGATGATGGGCGGTTCATGCTGTATAAATACGACCCAAAATGTTTCGTATGTTCGGGTTTCGGGCCTATCTTTACGAGCCCATACACGAATTGTCATGGCAGTAAGGACACAGCGAGTGTTCATGGTGCGTCGCCACCACACAAAGTACCGATCAACTCACCTTTCCACAGCATCCATATCCAAGGCCACAGTGCCGTTGGCAGCTGCACTTGATGACGCCTCTTCGTCAAGTAGAAGCACACTGCCGACTGAAACAATCGGCAAATTCTCTATCGTTTTGAAAAGGAACCGGACTGCTGATATATCTGACATTATGGAGGTAAAGTACCATTAATTTTTCTTAAACTTCAGCGATTGCACCGTCACACGAATTACATATAATAATGTAACAGCAGTAAGTTTTGCACGTCTCGGGAACTGGAACATCGGATGAACCAGGACAAAAACAAACCCAAATGTAGAACACATTAAACAAAGTCCACCAACGATTTCCGCTCGAAGCTGACGGAGGCATACTGCTCGGAATCAATGCCTGCGCTTGACCAAATTTGTCTCGTCGAGTTTTCTGCTTCTTTAGCGTCTGCAAGCAAAATAAAAGTGTTTTGCCCATGCGGGTCTTAGTTCAACAGAATGATGCAATCGCATTTCGGAAATTAATTCAGATTGTGAAATACAATACAAGTTCACCTCTGTTCTGGCTTCGAGCAAATGCTTGAATTCGTTGGAAACGGTAGCCAATCGAGATTGAAGGCCGACAACAACGGATCTGGCAAAATCAAATTTTATGAACAGTTTGTGTGGAAAACATTGACATTGCACATAAAAAAGTAACAATATTCGCACCTTGAATGATTGGTGTTTTGCTTGTGATTCACCAACGTAACGGCTTGGTTGCGTCGCGCGCTTGCGTCGTGCAACATGTCGATCTGCTTGTTCAGACCAGTGATATCCTGCAAGGATGTGATAGAAAAAGGCAGTAAAATAAGAGCACTGTTTTTTTCGATTGCAAATGAAACATTTATGCCAAAGTTTTTGTGGCGCTGCGGTGGTAGCCAAATGAATTGGAAGCAACGAAGAAATCAGCCAATACTAATTTGTGGTCCACGTGCAACATCAACATTCACCCGGAATAAAAAACACCGGGATTAAAACCGAGAGCGTCACAACCAGACTAACATACAGACGGCAGCACCTGTTTAATGATCGTTGTCAACTCTTCCAATTCGCCAGCTTTGTCATCAAAAATCGACCGTCGTTTCGCCAATTCGGCCATTTTCTCCAGTTTCGCGCACGTGTGACTCAGGTCACGACCGATTCGTCTGCAATTATGATATTGAATTTGATCGGTGCTCGAAACAAAGGTAATTTGAAATAAATAACGCTCGATAAACTTTAAGACTGCACAAGAGAAACAACAGTGAAAGTCGGTTTCGTCTCAAGCTCTGATTTAGACGACTAAATTACCGAGCTTTAATGGCGAAACGAACGAAAAGTAAATGCACTGAAACCCCCTAACTTTGCCATCTGGTTGAACTGAATCGATTCGGCCACCAATTTCTTCGGCTGTTTTCCGGGTGCACCGTTCATCATTTGTTGCTTCATCTGCAGTGTTGACAAACAAAAAGTAGGAAAAAAAACAAAATCAATAACAACATCAAAATAGTACCTGAAACGACTTTGCGGTCGTGCGAAACTCAGCGGTTCGTTCTCTGGACGGCATCTCGGACTGACTCAATTCAACGTGTGCTGTTGAGGTGAGAAGGAATGATGCGCTGCTGCTTTGCTGTGTCGATTGGTCTGTGAAGAAATTATTGAATGAGCAGGTTTGGTTGAGTGTAATTCGGTTCAATAAAATACTGTTCTTTTTTTCTTAAAAAATGGCATATGTAGATCGCAACACGTAAATCACCTTGGCTCTGCGTTTGTTCCGACCAATCGCCGGCCAGTGGCGCTAGTTCGCGATAAGCAATGGACGTTAATTTGTTGAGCGAAAAATTGGCCCACGACGAGGAATGGGGAAGACCGAATGCAGACTGCTGAAATTGACGCCAATTCATTTGTGCAGGATGGCGCAGAAAGCGTGATGATCCGCTGCTGGATGCATGAGTGAAGGGAGGGATTAGCTGCTACACTATTCCATGCCAACATAGGGCTGCACCCAAAACTCTCTGTTTGCAGTTGAAAACCAGGGTTATCTGCAAGTTGCAATTAAAAATCACACCTTGCAAACTCCAAACTCTGGCGTGACATGCCCGGCACACTTCGATAAAAATCCCTGCCGCCGAGGAATTTTGGCTATCAACAGATGTTTCCGGATTAGCATACAGCGCAAAAGTAATGAACAATAGAACGCAAATACTGTGTCATTCTAGTCGTTCAAAAAATCAAAAATACGTAATCGTAAAAAATTTGGAATAGTATTGCAGTCTAGTCAGAAACCCCGGACTCGTTTGAATGCGAAGGATTGTGGGACAATCCGAAATACCGTGCGATCGGATCGCGTGAGGTCATAACTTTTTTTAATTGTGACTGCCAGGAAATGAAAAAATGAGTGCCATGCCATTTATTTTGATCATGGTGGAAAGTGGCTGCGAAAATCATTATTTTTCCTCACCAAGTATAGCGCCAGCCATACTTGAGCGCCAAACAAAACAAACACCCGTTCACCTGGTCGTGCGCCCCGGATGCATGCAGTTGAGTTGCGGGCGAGTTCTCCTTCTCAGCGCGTCGTTGTGCCAAGAATTCAGTCGGCGAGACGCGAGCCTTGTTGGTTGTATTGTTTGGTGGCTTCCTTGCCAAATCATGCACTAACTGCGGTTGGGTTTGTCCTCCGAACAACGACACAGCAATATGCGGATCGGTGGATGCGGTGGGCGCGGGACATTGTAGATGTCGTCGACGACTGACTGAGCCCGACGACCCGTCCACTGGATTCAGCGCGGATGGGGGCGCGTTTGGAGCACCTGTTGTGATCGTGATCGCGGTTGGTGACCAACTAGCTGGTCAAATAAACTGGCACCGGCGCTTCCAAGTGCCAGTCCCGAATTTTCAACTTTCAATTTTCGTTTTATCGATTTACAGCTCTGGCTCACTTCCGACTCATATGTAAGGCATGCTCTATTCTGATACAACGGCATGCTCTGCTTCTGGCTGAAAAGGCCGATGAATTTCAGATTGGACTAAGGAGAATGTACTAGTAGGAAAAAAGACAGGTTGTGGTGCATATGCTGCACTTCTGTTCTGAGTCGTGATCCGGTTAGATTTAAAACAGCTAAATCCCTTTCAGCGTAGAATAATGGTTGATTAGTAAAAATTGGCAAAGCCCCCCTCATTAGTGTCTTTAAAAGTCAGAATACCGGATACCCAAAAT
>JASAMV010001948.1:0-13168 GCA_030248065.1 Rhynchonema sp. JSB1_4
GCCAGGTTTGGATTAAAAAAAAAAGTAAAAATTTTTTTGTAAAAAAAAATTTTTTTTTTAAAAAAAAAAGTTGGCCACTTTTTTTATTTTAAAATTTTAAAAAGTAAGTCCACTTTTTTTTATTATTTTTCCCCTTTTTTTCGTTATTTTCTCACTTTTTTAAGGTAAAAATGTATGTTTTCATGCGTTTTATTGCTCATCATTCTCAAAAAATCGCCTGCGGCGCTTATATTTCAGTTTAAAATGGCGTTGTAATGGACTCATACAGTTCCCAGACATCCCAACAATCGCTGCACGTATAATATAGGACACCCCATACCGTATACTGTGCAGTTATTGAGCTATCGACGTAAGCTATCGACAGACTCCACTTTGCTCGCCTATTTGCAGTTGTGTGGATTTGTCATTTGTTGCTTTTGTCACACAACATGAGTGTGGTGTAACTCTTTATCTCTCTTCAAATTTATCCCCAAATTCACAAACAGAAGGTTGGTCTTCCCTTTGTCATATATGCCCACAGAGTTACCTTCGGGCGGGTTCTCAAATTATGACCAAATGGGCTAGATCGCAGGTGATCGACATAAACATGCAAGTCAGTGGAGAAGTTCTCTTTAGTGTCGCTCAAAACATACCTAAGTAACATGATTTCAGAAATTTCATTTTTCTAGAAACCAATTTTTTGGGGGTCCGGAATAAAAAAAAGTGATTTTTAAAAAAAAAATTTTAAAAAGTTTTTTTTTTTAAAAAAAAAAGTTCGATAATAAAAAAATTTTTTAATCCAACCCTGGTTGCGGCTAGCCATATCTAACAAATGGAGATCATATACATCGAATCGGCTATCACGAATCACCATCGGCGGCATCGAGGGAGATCAGAAGTGGATAAATACTTTCATTTTGCCCGGATGCTGTCGATGGTGATTCGTGATGGCCGATTCAGTGTACATACATGCCCTCCATTTGTTACTTTCAGCAAGCAGAGGAACAACCCAAAGTCGATTGGCCATGCAACTACGCGGCATGTGAAGGTGATTTCATGTCAGGGGGACATCGACACCCAGGGGGACATCGGGATAGAGCACACAATTATAAGACAGCTGTGCGCGGGCAGGGTTGGAACAATTTTTTAAATAAGTATTTTCTAAAAAAATTCAGAAAAACTTGAATACTTTGGAAAGCACTGTTTCACATACAAATTTGGCCATAGAAAATTCTACCCCCGGTAAATTTCCGAATTCACACCGACTAGAAACTGACTCTGACACTTTTCGTGAATGTTTGTGTTTGTCTTCTGCGGGCAGAACAAACTGTTGTCTCATATGATGGGTTCCTGCATTGCATTCAATGGCTCGTGCCGTCTTGTTTATAATTTTCATGTGTTGTGTTCCGTCATTGATGGGCTGATTATTTTCTTCATTCTGCTGATGTCGTCTTATTTTTGTCGTTCCACACTGTCTTTACACGGTGCATGATGTCATGATAAACTGGTATATTTTTCGTGACTTGACTGCAATGATAGGCACCTCGCAATTATTTTCGTTCGGTTTAATTTTGTTTCGAAACCGCTTGTTATTGCAATTATTGAATGAAGGTTTTTGTCACAACAATCTCGATTCAATGTGGCGTGGAGAATATTATGCATATGCTATGCATGATGATGTGTGGAAAAGGCCTTTGGTGCCTTCACGGACGGCGCAACAGATTGCCGCATGTCACCTGAAATCATTCCTCCACAGCGAATTGTGAAAAAGAATTTGAAGGAAGCGACGGCGGGGAACGGGAAACCTGAAACTGTTGGAGAAATGCCCGATGAAGTGAGAGACGGAGTTTCATGCACGGTTCTGCATAATTTTTTGAATAATAAACGCGCATAACTTAGCAATGCTTGATCAAAGTTACGACAGTCCGCTGGTGAATGGGAGCAATGAGGATTTCGGATCCGAGCTCGGCATTTTGTCGCCGAGTTCCAGACAACACGATGAGCACGACGATCGAGACGACTCTCGAAACGATCAGGTAGTGTTCAAAATTAGTGGCTTCGCCTCAACCATCATCCTTCTAAAATTCTGGGCAGAGTTCGGAAAAAACTTTGCTCTTTTTTTCCTAATACCGTAAAAACCTAAATAGAAGGGGAAGGGGCTCTATTAATTCACTGACCCCATTTTGGGGGGCTCTATTCCGGGGGGCCTCTATTAATTCACTGACCCGAACCGGAAAAATTGTTCCCAGAAATACCCCCAAAAACCCCTAAAAAGGGGTTTGAAAGGATGTTTTTTCGCTTGTAATCGCATTTGTTCGTGTCTATTCGTCAATTAGAGGCATATTATGTGCTCTGAACGAACAACAGACGTGCATAAATGTGCCTGTGCACCACTATCAAGCCTTAATACACTACTATATAGGGTATGTTACTTAGGGGGGCTCTATTCAGGGGGGGGCTCTATTAATTCACTGACCCCTTTTTGGGGGGGCTGTATTACGGGGTTGCGTATCATTACGGTCCAGTGCTCATTAGGGTCCAGCGCGCATTAGGGTCCCATGCTACACTTGGGTCCAGTGTAGTTCCTGGTCCGGCGCGGCGGTTAGTGTACCTACCCCTTTTTTCCGTGCGGCGGTTAGTGTACCTCCCTGGGGGGGGGGGACGGGGGGGGGGGAAGACCCAAATCCAGGAAAAAGTCACTTTTTGGGGTAGAAAATTTGACCGATTTTTGGCCCTTTTTGGAAAAAATTCTTCATAAAAAGGGTATTTTGGCGACTTTTGACATCATTGACCTAAAAATCACTCATTTTAGGCCTAAAAATGCCCATGTTAGGCCTAAAAATGCCAATTTTAGGCAAAAATTGAGGCGGTTAGTGTACCTGGCGCGGCGGTTAGTGTACTAGTGTACCTTGGTCGCGGCGGTTAGTGTACCTTAGGGGGGGACCCCCCCCCCCCCTCCCCCCCAGGAACTACACTGCTTGGGTCCAGTAGCGTTAGGGTCCATAGCATCAGTGTAGTTCCTGGTCCGGCGCGGCGGTTAGTGTACCTACCCCTTTTTTCGTGCGGCGGTTACCGTATTCCCTAAAATAGAGCCCCCCCAAAAATAGAGCCCCCCCAAAAATACAGCCCCCCTAAAAGGGGTCAGTGAAAAAATAGAGCCCCCCCAAAATACAGCCGCCCCCCAACTTGGAATTCCCCGCTTGGGGGTCGTAAAGTCAAGTTCTTGTATAAGACACCTTGTGTACAACGTTTGTGGTTGAGTATATGATGACGTAAAGCCTTTTATGGTAGATCTGCACCTAAAAACACTCAATAATGACCAGTAACACCCTGACAGAACTCCATTTTAGGGGTATTTTTTGGAACATTTTTTGAGATTTTGGGCAGCGAAAAAATACAGCCCCCCAAAAATAGAGCCCCCCCCCCCAAAAATACAGCCCCCCTAAAAGGGGTCAGTGAAAAAATACAGCCCCCCCTTGTATTTTAGGTTTTACGGTAGTGTACCACCCTGGGGGGGAAGGGGGAAGACTCAAATCCAGGAAAAATTCACTTTTTGAGGTAGAAAATTTGACCGATTTTTGCCCCTTTTTGGAAAAAATTCTCTATAAAAAGGGTATTTTGGCGACTTTTGACATAATTGACCTGAAAATCACCCATTTTAGGCCTAAAAAATGAACATTTTAGGCCTAAAAATGCCGATCTTAGGTAAAAATTGAGGCGGTTAGTGTACCTGGCGCGGCGGTTAGTGTACTAGTGTACCTTGGTCGCGGCGGTTAATGTACCTTAGGGGGGGACCCCCCTCTAGGCCTGGGCACAATACCACTTTTGACACCCAATACCAATACCCAATACCAATACCGGCCCTGTACCAATACCCAATACCCAATACCAATACCAAATTGGTGACCCAATACCAATACCGGGTAAGACCCAATACCAATACCAATACCCAATACCAGATCAATACTACTGAAGTGCCTGGTATTGGGTTTGGTATTGGGTTGGTATTGGTATTGAGTATTGGGTATTGGGTTGGTATTGGTATTGGGTATTGGGTTTTGGTCTTAGTATTGGTTTGGTATTGGGTTTTTGGCCTGGTATTGGGTTGGTATTGGGTTTGGTATTGGTTTGGTATTGGGTTTTGAGTCAGGTATTAGGTTTGGTATTGGTTTGGTATTGGGTTTTTCTGGATTAGTATTGGATATTGGTTTTGACCCAATACCTGGGCAAACCCAATACCAATACCCAATACCAATACCAGGCCAGCTTCAATACCAATACCCAATACCAGAATCAGACCCAATACCAATACCAAACACTGGTATTGGTATTGGTATTGGGTGGTATTGGTATTGGGTATTGGGTATTGTGCCCACCCATACCCCCCTCCCCCCAGGAACTACACTGCATAGCATTAGGGTCCGGTCCACCCGTCGTTAGGGTCCATAGCATTAGGGTCCTCCCCTCAGTAGGGTCCATAGCATTAGGGTCCACCCCTCAGTAGGGTCCATAGCATTAGGGTCCATCTGACAAAGTGTAGCAGTAGGGTCCACTGACCATTAGGGTCCATAGCATTAGGGTCCACCTGACAAAAGTGTAGCAGTAGGGTCCACTGACAATTAGGGTCCATAGCATTAGGGTCCACCTGACAAAAGTGCAGCAGTAGGTAACAAAGTGTAGCAGTAGGGCCCACTGACCATTAGGATCCATAGCATTAGGGTCCACCTGACAAAAGTGTAGCTGTAGGGCAGTGCTGTGGCTACTTTGGCGGGGCTGGTAGGGTACATAGGTGGCAAAAATCGGGGCGGGTAGGGGGGTAGTGTACCTGGGATTTGGGGGGGGGGGGAAATCCGGTTTTGGGGGGGAGGGGGGGGAAGATTTTTCGGAGCGGGTAGGGTACAACACAAGTTTTTTCGGGTGCCTGTTTTTATGTACTAAAAAGTGCATATATCGCGCGCAGCGCGAGATTTTTTGCACTTAGGGTTTTCGGTCGAATTTTGGGCATTTTTGACCGAAAAATGGGCATTTTGAAGGAAAAAATCGGGGTACGGTACCAGGGCGGGGCGGGTAGGGAGTAGGGTACCAGAGCGGGGCGGGTAGGGGGGTAGCGTACCAGGCCGGGGCGGGTAGGGTACCATTGGGGGGATCCCCCACCCCCCGCCCCAGCCACAGCACTGCTGTAGGGTCCACTGACCAATGTGACCACTGGGGTCCATACGATTATGGTCCATCACGTTGAAAGTGCGTCCGGCGTGGGATCGCAATAATTTATATGATCTAGACCATCCCAATGGATAACAAATCGATCATGCCAGTCGCTATGCAACATCGCCATTCTCGGAACTTTCTTTTGTGCTACATATGTATTTTGTATTGTCACACATTTTGTGAATTTCCATCATATATTCGCAGTGCGCGTTTCATAGCGTGTTCCATGTGACTCGCTTCTGCCAATATAAGCTTATAGCATGCACAAGACATTTTCAGTGCGACCGATTTAAAGAAAGTGCCACCCCGACCCAACAGCACTGCCGCGCTTCTTTAATCACCGATCACAATGCCATTGTGGACTGCGGACCGTAATGCCATGGACCTAAGTGGTCACTAATGCTATGGTGTAAGTGGCCAGCTATGGACCCCAGTGGTCAGTGGACCCTACTGCTACACTTTTGTTAGGTGGACCCTAATGCTATGGTCCCTAATGGTCAGTGGACCCTACTGCTACACTTTTGTCAGGTGGACCCTAGTGCTATGGACCCTAATGGTCAGTGGACCCTACTGCTACACTTTTGTCAGGTGGACCCTAATGCTATGGACCCTAATGGTCAGTGGACCCTACTGCTACACTTTGTCAGATGGACCCTAATGCTATGGACCCTACTGAGGGGTGGACCCTAATGCTATGGACCCTACTGAGGGGTGGACCCTAATGCTATGGACCCTAACGGCGGGTGGACCCTAATGCTATGGACCCTAACGGTACTGGACCCAAGTGTCCAAGTGACCCGGGCCGGGCCGCGATTTTGGGCTTTTGGCTCGGGCCGGGCCGGAGATTTGGAGGGTCGGGCCGGGCGGGGCACCCGGCCCGAAGCTTCTGAAGCGACTTATTTCACTGAAAAGGTTGAAAAAACCGAAAAATTTGCAGAGGATAAATTTCCAGTACCACAGGGTATCAAATAATAGGTACAGGGTACTTTGATCTGAAAAACCCATATGAAGCATCGCGCAACGACACTATGTGCTAGTGACGACATAGAAACTGCTCCAAATCTCCAATTTACCTGGTTCCAGATCCAGACCTCCAGATGGCACCTCTGCATTGATGAACTTTTAGAATGTGGAAAAAATTAGGGTCAAAAAACGTCACTTTTGGCCAAAAGTTGGTGAAAATTTTCCCCGAGTTTTTTTTCACGGAAATTTGGTTTCGCTCCAAAAAATGGACCCGGTTTTTCGGTTTTTTTTTCACGGAAGAAAACCGGTTCTTTTCGATCAGCAACTACGCTTACAGCACGACGCCACCGGTGCATCAGCGACAACCAGTGGAGTCGCCAGTCAGCAAACGTGGGACGAATTCTGTGAAAACTATGCAAAATCGGTTGCGTTCGACTTTGCGCAAAGCTGGTTCGCTCGTTTGCGTGTTATTTTGTGACCAGAGTTGGTTCGGAAAGAACAGGAAGAAAATTTTGGTTTTCCCTTTTTTGCGAGGTAAAAAATGGGAATGGAAGATATTGGGAAAAATGACCATGCCCAACTCTGTTCGTGATAATTCAAAAAATGAGCAAGTGCAGTCATTGTGCGCACGTCAGCTATTCAGGTTCAACTACATCACTGACAACAGCAATGTGCAGCAATCAACAGCGGTCACTGAGAGGGACGTGTCTGATTTGTGAGTGAAGAAAATTTGATCCATGATCATGTTCTTTTACAAATAATAATAACTTTTGCCTCAGATTTGTGGCCACGTTTCGCGATTGTTTCGAGAACGAGGCGCGACGTATCTGTTCGGGCAATGTGCTGAGCGCGAATCAGAATTTTGAAATGCAGGAGAGCCTGATCGAGCAAGGAAACGAACACAACCTTGCCGTTGACATGACGCAGGTGCGGGCGTTTTTTGGTTTCGTTTCTTGTTAAGCTAGTAAGAGCGAAGAAACGTGCAGGGGTGTAAATGACAAAACAACGTTAAAGTCGCAAAATGTTGTCGTTATTGTTCAAAAGCATACCTGGCGCTTGGAACACTCTCTTGAAACGCGCAAGATTTTAGTTTACATTAGTAGTGTTGATAAAATCAGCTAAGTCATGCAGATGCCATCATTTCGTGCGTCGATGCCGCCGATGGACGTGGAATCTAGCCCCGAAACCGATTCTGACTCGGAGTTCGATCCAACTTTGCTGGATAATGGTGTGGCAACGTTAAATCGACAGCTGGAAAAGTCGAAGAAACGCCGTTCGCGCTTCTTGCGCAGGTGCCTGTCTGGTGTACGGATTTTGTCCTGAGATTTTGGTCGTCTTTTCAAAAAAAAAACAGTGCCTTTCGTTCTTTTAAGTGGAACAGCAACAAAAGTTTTCGAAGAAATTCCCACGTTTTTTTCTTTCAAAAAAGAAAACAACGGAAAGCCGCGAGGTCAGTTCGTCAAAACGTGTCAAAACAGCACGTTTTATGTCTCGTCCGTCACGCACACAGATTTCCGTCATTGAAAGAGATGAAGAACAGCATTCTGTCCGTGACCAGCACCGCTCAACGCCATCTGTCCAGCAGTGCGTTGAGCGCAACGTCAACATCGATAAGCGCCAATCCACATCAAATCATGACGACTAGTGTGATGGCTGGTGAGTGGCTTCTTTGGATAATTGGCCGAACAAACACAAATGATCGTAAAATTCGGCCGAATTTATCTGATGAAACAATGACGATCATCGAAATTATGCCTTCGACGCAGGTCCGTCCGCCACGCATGGTAGTGTCGCGCAACATCGCCGCGCCAACGATCAATCTTTGGAACGGAATCAGAAGACAAAAATTAAAAAGTACGAACCAAACCACATTTTCCACTGTTGATTCCGGATGGTGTCATATCAGCCAGTATAGTTGCAATTTTTCCGGAAAAATATACTTACTGGAAAAAAAGCGTTTTGTTCGATAATTTTCCGAGCCAAATTTGGGCACCGGTCAAAATGGTGTATATTTGGCACATTATGCGCTAAAATGGTGTATGGAACGGAATCCTGTTCTGAAAGTACGAATAAAAGCTGTACAAGGGCTGGAAAACACTTGAAAAAGTATGTTTCCACAATAAAACCAGGCTGTTTCCCATAATTTTGACACTGCTTCAGAAAATTTCAAAATCCGCCGTGAATTTTTTCCGGAAAAATATATTTCACTGAAAAAAACGGTTTTTTCCGTTTTTTCCCACCTGCAATCATATCAGCCAGTCTGCTATGATTGTGCAACGACCGGACTGTTTGTAATCCTTGAGCGCATCCGCCGTAAAGCAGTTGATATTCATTCATTGTTCAGGACTGTGAATCGAGCAAAAACGGTGGTCGAGGTGGTTCGGGAGAGCATAGTTCGTTACAAGGGCGGCCGGGATCTGGACGGCAAGATATGGGAGAAGTGTCGAGTGTGTCTGGTGAAAACTGCGGGCGGATTCATGCTGGAGTTCTACGCTCCGCCCAAGGTACGTGACCAGTGCTGTGGTTGGGGGGGGGGGTAATCCCCCCACCAGCCAGGTAGCTTTCTTGCTCCCAAACCCACACCCTCAAACTAGTTAGCTAGCTAGCTTTCTTGCTCCGGTCATCAAATCAAAAAAGTATTGATTTTAGTGCCAAAATAACCATTTTGTGGGCCAAAGTGGTCAAATTCGCTCATATTTTCGCACATACGCACAAAAATACGCATTTTAAGGGTTATTTTAGCATAATTTCGACCAATATTTATGCCCCTGTTTTTTCTCCTGGACCAATGCCCACCAAATCGGGGTATTCAATACCCGGCTAGCTAGCTAGCTTTCTTGCTCGGACCAACTACACCACTGTACGTTAGGTATACATAGCTATTTCTTGATATAATTTGAGCAGTTGACACTGACAGTAAGTTGTTCAAGTGTTCGCTTTTCTGAACCGATAATCAATTTCTATATATAGCTCAAAACACGCGTTATTTCACTTTGCTCAGAGCTCGAAGCCACGCAGCGGTCTGTTCTGTCTGTTGATCACGGAGGCACGCGAGTCCACGACGCTCGAAGTGCCTGATCACGAACACACCTTTGTACTCAAGGTATGTTTCAAAGCAGCGTGTCATTGTTTGCACGCAAGTATTTTCGCTATTTTGTGCCCCCTACCCAACTATTTTATGAGGAACTCAAAATATCTGGATAAAATGCGCGTGTAGTCAACCGGTTAGTGCACGGCCCAACTGCCTGGTTTAGAGATGTTTCTCTGTTGGTTCGTAAAATAGAACAATGGTTATTTTGTTTTGTCGCTGTTGGAAGTTTTGTCGCGTTGTACCCGTTCCCTGCCCAAAGATTCCCATACAATCAGTTGAAACTTGAAAGGGAAACGACGATTGATATTTTTCGTGGAAATCAGTGCGCGCTAATATCGTACAGTTGACGTTTCAGGCTGAAAACCTGATGGAATATGTGGTTGAGGCGAAAGATCGCGACGAAATGAACGGTTGGCTGACGGCAATTCGCAATTGTATGGGCATTCTGCCGGTGCCAGACTCGGAACACGAATCGTTGACCAATCTTGACTGCTCGGATGCACCGCACGCACGAAAGTCGGTTATGTATAGTCTGTTGGTTGGTTTATTGCTCTCGGTGACGCATAAAACCATGCACGTAAATTAGTGATAGAAGCACAGTTATAAGACCGGGTGGGACAATTGCGGAAATAAAAATAGTTACAACACTGGTTATAGCAAAAGGAATCACGGTGTGGCTGTTTGGAGCAGTTCGCCATGGTCTGCACCAAATGCTTGTGTCAGTGGAAAATGCTCCACGGTCGGCATTTGGCTTGCAGACAGATTACAAGTTGTGATCATGGGACTTTCGTCATGGAACATATCTCCTAAATTATGCCAATACAATAATAACAGTGAACCAAGTTTATGGCAATTGAAACCCGCAGGCTGCAGCCATGTTGCAACGCCCCATGTGCGATAGAACTGGCGCACTAACTAACTAGTTGTAATTTTAAAATTAGTAGTTAGTCGAAGTTGGTTTCAACTATCCCACGAGCCCACTGGGGGCGCTAGCTAATTGCACAAACAAAATTAGGATGGGGAAAATTAGTGCCACTTTTGTATCGCAAATTACAATAGAAGCTTCGTGCGATCTGAAAAGTTGTCTAGTCATTATTCTAGTTTTAGACGATGATAGAATTATAAGCCAAAATGTGACATGGCCCTTTAACCACACCTGGCCTAATGTTTTCACCGGTCTAGTGTCGACCACCCGCACGCGCCATTTCGTCGCAGCGTCACCGCCCCATCGAATGCGATTGAAGAGCAACTCAACAGCAATACGTTGCCGTCACGATTGGCTGGTTGGTTTGAATTTTGGTTACAAAGCGTGTCCTGAAATGTTTTTTGATGATTTATTGTAATTCTGTTAAAAATTTTACACCACAGTGGTCTGGTCCTGTGGAACAACTTAACTTGGTCCGAGACCGCCCCCCAGATTGAGGTAGATCTTGACCGCGGCATCTTTAAAAAGATACATAACGTCTAGGTTTCTTGAGCAACAGTCTCCTCTTCCAATCGCAGGTGTCGCCCGTCGCGCCACGGCAGCCGCGGCACGTGGCACATCGGCCGTGTTTCCAGCCAATCACGGCTTGGTCGACGGTCGATCTGGCCAATCAACGTCGAGCAGCAGTCCAACACGCCGGCCGAACAGTGTTGCGTTCGCGAATGACAATGCAGGTCGGTGTGAATGAGCGTTGTGCTCGATCGATTATCTTGGGATTGTCCCCAGGCCAGGCTACATTCCGTGTAGTTCGTGGGGTTGTCCCCCTCGGTGTGAGCCATCTCCCTCTCATTTGGCACACTGTCCCCCTATCTTCCCCGCCGAGTACACTATCTTCCCTAATTTATGCCTAAAATAGGCATTTCTAGGCCTGACTGGACATTTTTAGCCCTAAAATGTGTGAGTTTCAGATCAATGTTGTAGAAAGTCACCAAAATACCCTTCTTAGGGATTTTTTCCAAAAATGGGCAAAATAGGTCAAAATTTTCACCTCATAAAGTGACTGTTCGTACAATTTGATTCCCCCTCCCCCGTCGGTGGGTGCACTATCTACGCTGGGTACACTAAAACCGAAAGCCGTGCTTGAGGGCTGTGCCTGTAGTGTTGCGTCTGAGGACAGAAGCCTAGCCCACAGTTTCGGGGACGAACTGTGAATTGTATGTATTATACGCTAAATGCTTCAAGTTTACTAGACTTGCTGTGTTTGTCACCGTTGCTATCACGCTTGTAGCGGTGGGCGGCTGGTTTTAGTGCCATACCCCACTCCTTACCATAGTAAATTTCTAATTTCGCTGCCTGATGCATTTTTACAGACGCAGGGCAACTCCCGTTCAAAGTCAGAGCAGGAAACAAGCTCAACACACAGTCAACGAGCCACGCACAGCTGACGACACACACAGCTTGTGTGACTAAAACACTCGAAACGCACACGTGCCAGCTGCGTGCCTTGTTGACTGTGCATTGACCTTGTTGCCTGCTTCGACTTCGAACGGGAGTTTTCCTGCGTCTGTAAAAATGCATGAGGCAACGAACTTAGAAACTTACTATACCTTGTAATCCGTCGGTCCCCAACAACGTACTAACCAACGAGAACACGGACCTAATCAACGGACACATTTGCAGTGACAGCATCAACATCGCCACCTACATTGCCCGACATTATGACGACGTCGTGGTCGATTCGCAGTTCCCGCTCACTGGCCGCCACGAAGCGCCACTTCAAGCGCAGTCGCGCAGCGAATACGGCCCAGCGCCATGGAAGCGGCTGGTATGTTGTCGGATGGTACGGGATGTCGGTTGTCGGGTGTCGGGTGCCTCCAGGCATCGGGTGTCGATTTTTTGGGACCCGACAGTCGACACCCGACACTTGCGGCTTTGCTGAGTGAAGAATCTTGAGAGAGACTTTTTCGAATCAAGTGTTTCCGAAGGCGCCGAGTGTGTCATTTTTTGCTTATTTCCTTTGAAAAAAACTGAATACAGTAAAACGAGCCAACACAAAAATTGCATCAGTGTGGAAATGAGCAAAATCTGTTTTTTGTTCGACAACCAGATGGCGGGTATTTTTAGAACTGTCGGATGTCGGGAACCCCATTACTCTCCCTCCTGTGCCCAAACCTGAGTGAAAATGGGCCAGCTGATTCGAAATAGCATGATGAAAATGTTATTGGTCAGATGGCAAGACGCAAACGCGTGCCCTCAAAGCACCTTACCATCTGACGAATAACATTGGTATTTTTTTGCTTCAATCCAGCCCTCAAGGCAACCCAGTCATGGCATGACAAAAGTGTTTGGATGCACGATTTGCATTTTAGCGATCGAGGACAGTTTGTTCGAGTACCCGTGGTTCCACGGCGCTATGCGTCGGCAGGACGCCGCCCAGCTCGTGCTCCAATCGGGCAGCGACGCGCATGGACTGTTCCTGGTGCGGCATTCGGAGACGCGACGCGGCGAATACGTGCTCACGTTCAACTGCGATGCGCGCGCAAAGGTTGGTGGGGTGGTGCTTGACGTGACACGGGTTGGTGACGCCAAAGACGTCATATTAGTGCATGTACATGGTGCATATGGGCAGAGTTATTTTTTCAAAATGGCCCAGTGGCCTATTGGTGGATTATTTGCCAAAAATTTGGTGGCTCCTTTAGTGGCTCGTTCTTTAAGTACTGGCTCTCTGCAATTCTAGTGGCTCATTGATGGCTCTTTTGCCAAAATCTTGTGGCTCATTCATAATTTTTAGTGGCCCGATTAGCCACCATTAGTGGCAAAAAACCTGCATGGGGTAGTGCTTTGCATAACACGGAGTCTGTTCGACACAATGTTCAGTGCATGCACGTTGTCAGCATCAGACGTCCGAAAAAAATCAGATCATGTCGGTTGCCCGTTTGGTCAGACCATCACGTAGTAAGCATGGAATTATAGTCATTTGCAACGTTGCACTAAACGTTAAA
>JASAMV010001949.1:0-28729 GCA_030248065.1 Rhynchonema sp. JSB1_4
TTTGTGTGGCGATGCATGATGGCGAACATGAAGGGACGATTGGCCAGGAAATACTTGGTCGCAACTGTGGACGTGGGTGTGTCCATCTCGTCCATCGAGGGCGCATTGCCTTGCTCATCGACCTACATACATAGTACGATCAAACAATTTATTCTGTTCTGGCTGTTTGAAACCGTATTTGCAGCAAACACTTTTTGTCGCCGAGCTTGCGAATCGCGCTTGAATATACGAAGATTATAATATGAAAACTCAAATTTCAAACCTCGAGCACCACTTGGTGGAAAGCGCCGGACAGTTTGGCTGGATCGGTGTCAGTGGTAGTCATTCGCAAAAAGTTCGCCTGACTGCCGAACGCGTGTCGACTGCCTTGCATTCGCTTCAGAATCTTTGTCAACGGGATCGGTTGCTCCAGCTTGAACTTTGGTATAATCATTGACACCTTGCTGCGTCGCCATTTAGGCCCAAGACGGGGATCGAAAGTGAGCCCGTTTAGCCGTTCCATGCTTTGCATCGCGTGCAGACCTGGGTTTTTTGGCAACATGATTATCATGTAGGTCGCATTGTCTTTGTAGGGCACTTGCACTGCCTGAATGTTGAAGAGATTGTGGTATGACAGCTGCGCCGTCAAGTGCATCATTGCCAGTTTTGGAGCATTGCTCGTTGATTGACCGTAGCTGGCGAAGGGTATCTGCAACTATGTATGTACAGGGTGACCTAAAACGAAAACCATTTCTGTCGGGCTGGCTTCTCGGCCGTAGACGAACTCCAGGAGACCTGTTGTACATACCTGCTTCGATCGGAAGCCTAAGGGCGAACTTAGGTTAAATCCGGAATCCGGAAACCGGGAATAATTTGCATACGAAAATACAAAACATTTCCGGACTCCGGAAATATTTCCGGAAAACTCAGAAATTTACATGCAAAAATAATGCGTTTTCCGGAATTTCCGGATTCCGGTTTCCGTAAGTTTTCAACCTAAGTCCGCCCTAAGTGGTGTATGGAAATCAAAATGAAACGGAATTGCCTTGCCTGTGCTTCATATCGAGGTATACACCACATCTCTCTCAGCTTACGACCGAAGACTACCGAGACTCAAGCTAATCAAAAAAACTTCTGCTTTTATTCGTCCGGTAGACTGCGTAATGGTTGGCACAGGTTCCGAAACGTGGGCGGAAGCGACGAAGTTGGCCCGTATTTATTTTTAATTGTCAGCGTAGATAAATGCTCAAACACAAAGCACGGTCCAATCAGAAGGTTGACAAACGCTGCTGCCGTTCGCATTCGTGTGTCAGCATCAGTGGTCGTAAAGCTGAATTCACAAGGTCCACAAAACCTTCATTAACGTAACATACTGTATGTGTACCTGCATTGTTTCATTCGCGTTGAACTGTGTCTGCCAATCAGCTTTGAAGTGGACGGCATTGACCAAGACCATGTTGGTTTTCGCATTCACTCCTCCGCTCGGAATCAGATCCCTGATCGTCATATTTGTCTCCTCCTCCACCCATCCGTTGATTTGACGTCTAACCGATTCGGCGTCTGCTCTGAAGTCGCGCACACCCGGCGCTGAATTGAAGCAACTGCGCAGTACGAGTGTGTAATCGGCTGACAGGTTGAGACTGCGATCGGCGAAAATCTTATTCGCGATTGCTATCGTGTAGTTGGCGTTTTGCGATGCGAAAATGGCGCTATACAGCCGGTGGAACAAATAGGTCAGCTGGAAACGTGGCAATCTATGGGTGGAATTTTCGAAACGGTGTAAAGGTCAGTTGGGCGTAAAGGCCGGTGTAAAGTTCGGTCGAACGCTCAGTCGGCGTAGCTCGGTGTAAACGTGAAACATTGCCTGTTATTAATGTGGAATGTTTCAAGCTTACACCGAGGTCTATCACACTGAGCTGTCGACCGAGCTTTCCACCGACCTTTACACCCAACTGCCCTTTACACCGTTTCGAAAATATCACCCTTTTTCTCACTATTTTGTCTGCCAGAAAAGGCACGGAAACCTGCTGTTTGGATTTATGAAGATAATGGTGAGTTTGCTGAGATCCAAAGTTAATAACCTCGTCGGGGGTTTCGCCACCCCTCAAATTCTTCAATCTGTGATTATATAGTTTCTCCAACTTGTCCTTGGTCTCCCCATCGGCGCCTTCAGTCAACATGCCAATAGCAAGAGCCACGGATATCGGCGACACGAGAACGCTTTTGAGGTCCCCAACCTCGATGACCTGTGCAAAAGTCATTTGGGTTATTAGAAATGTCACTGCTTGTTCAAAATATGTGTCAACTAACAGGGCAATGTGCACCTGGATTGTGCATTGCGCGTCTGTGGGCGTAATTTTCGAAACGGTGTAACCAAACGTTGGTGTCAGGGCAGTGTAAAGCTCAGTCAAAAGCTGGGTCGGTGTTTAGCTTCGGCGTTGGGCCGCTTTCACAATCATCCGTTTTGTGGTTTCCGGGTTCCGGAATTGGCTTCAAATCCGGTTTTCCTGAATGTCTTTTCCTGTTTCCGGAAATTCCTTTCACAGTCATCCGGTTTCCGGTTTTCGCTCCAATTCAAATCCGTTTTCCGGCGACCCGTCCCTCAGAAGGAAACATATTCTGAAGGTTTCGAACCGCCCCACATGACGCCTGGTATTCAAGATTGAATTGAGCCCGGTGCAGTTGGCCACATGTGAGCAGGGCTGGATTAAAAAAAAAAGTAAAATTTTTTTTGTAAAAAAAAATTTAAAAAAAAAAAAAAAAGTTGGCCACTTTTTTATTTTAAAATTTTAAAAAGTAGGTCCACTTTTTTTATTATTTTTCCCCTGTTTTTCTTTATTTTCTCACTTTTTTAAGGTAAAAATGTATGTTTTCATGCGTTTTATTGCTCATCATTCTCAAAAAATCGCCTGCGGCGCTTATATTTCAGTTTAAAATGGCGTTGTAATGGACTCATACAGTTCCCAGACATCCCAACAATCGCTGCACGTATAATATAGGACACCCCATACCGTATACTGTGCAGTTATTGAGCTATCGACGTAAGCTATCGACAGACTCCA
Source organism: Rhynchonema sp. JSB1_4 (assembly GCA_030248065.1). Classification (NCBI taxonomy): domain Eukaryota; kingdom Metazoa; phylum Nematoda; class Chromadorea; order Monhysterida; family Xyalidae; genus Rhynchonema; species Rhynchonema sp. JSB1_4. Next base: position 3,042 of record JASAMV010001949.1, read on the forward strand.
CTTTGCTCGCCTATTTGCAGTTGTGTGGATTTGTCATTTGTTGCTTTTGTCACACAACATGAGTGTGGTGTAACTCTTTATCTCTCTTTAAATTTATCCCCAAATTCACAAACAGAAGGTTGGTCTTCCCTTTGTCATATATGCCCACAGAGTTACCTTCGGGCGGGTTCTCAAATTGTGACCAAATGGGCTAGATCGCAGGTGATCGACATAAACATGCAAGTCAGTGGAGAAGTTCTCTTTAGTGTCCCTCAAAACATACCTAAGTAACATGATTTCAGAAATTTCATTTTTCTAGAAACCAATTTTTTGGGGGTCCGGAATAAAAAAAAGTGATTTTAAAAAAAAAAATTTTAAAAAGTTTTTTTTTTAAAAAAAAGTTCGATAATAAAAAAATTTTTTAATCCAACCCTGCATGTGAGGGCTATTATGGCCTGTATGTATATGTATGTGTCCATCCACTTACAGGAGGCTCTTGTGTGACCTTTGGACCTTGCAGTAGGTATGAGTGCATGGTGCTTGCGGCATCATTTGTCCGCAAAACTCTCGTTGACGCCCCTCGTATACATGAAACATCACCACAGACATCCAACAAGTGCGTTTAAAGGGCTCGGGACATAACCGAAGGAAGGTTAGCAGGACATATTGTTACACACCGTTGGAAAGCATTCCGACAGCCTATGTCACGCACAAATTTTAAGCCCCTTGGAGGTTCGCTATCTCTTGGTAGAGCGACTTTTCGTTCCAGAAAAAAGTGAATTTTTGCACAAATTGGAACGACCGGTGCAGAAACCCCAAATGAGTTGAAGGTCAAGTGACACATGGATAGGATTACAACAGCTTCCGAATAGCTTACCATCACAACTTCAGTCGCTCAAAGCATTGCTTCACACGGTGAGGGTGCGAAATGTTCCAAAAATTGGCCTTATTTTTCGAGAACACAAGTTTGTCCCTAAAATTTGAGGCCATGCTTAGCGTTGCGGAAATAAGAATGCAATGGGGAAATAGAGCATCGTCGAAAGTACCAGAAAATAAGGTTTTTAAAATTTTTAACTCATGGCTGGCTTAGTGACAGGCCTAAAAATCCATTAAATTGCCGCTAAATTAGGTGGTTACATTCATCGCCAGAATTGTGACACATAAAGGCCACAGATTATATCGGATTCGAAACAAAAAAATGAGAGAAACGTCTGTTTTAACAACCTATCAAGGTCCGAAGACCCCAAGGTCTACAGATCGCTCGGGGCAGCCATACTAACCTGAATATGATATTCAGCCATAAAGGCTTATTGTTAACAGATATTGTAAATGTGATAGCACCAAACAATGTATCTCGGGAGTAGCTTTCGAATGATATATAACAAGCCCCAATAAATTCTTACGCTTAATGGCAGAGGTTAAAAAATTGCTTTTTTGACGATTCTGGAATGAACCGTCACGTCACCGTGTGCGATTTCGGAATTTTGACCGTTTCTTGTCCATAACAATAGATAGTATGGGCATGTCATACATCGTTCGACAGCTAATTCAGAGCTACATCGTTTGATGCTATTAAATATGCAATAGTTCTCAACAGCAACGACTTATAGCCAAATATCTTATTCAGGCTGGCATGGCTGCAGCAGCCGGACCATGGGGTTTGAAGTATTGAAACTCGTCTAGATTGTTGGACTGTGCGTTTATCTGACTTTCTCGTTTCCAATGCAATGCAATACGTGGCTTATTTACATCACATTTCCGTCAATGAATGCAACTATGCAGTTTAGGGGCAATTTTTAGGTCTTTTTCGGCCTGTCACGCCGCTATCTAAGTGTTTTAAAATTTAAAGACCTTATTTTCTGATACTTTCGAAAATGCTCTATTTTTCTATTGCATTTTCATTTCTGCAACACAAGCGCGGCCTCAAAATTTAGAGACAAACTTGTGTTTTCGAAAAATGTGGCCGATTTTTGGAACATTTCGCACCCTCACCGAGTGAAGCAATGCTTTGAGCGACTGAAGTTCTCATGATAAGTTATCCAGAAGCCGTTGTAATCCTATGCACGTGTTACTTGACTTTCAACTCATTTGTAGTTTCTGCACCGGTCGTTTCAAGTTGTGAAAAAATTCACTTTTTTCTGGAATGAAAAGTCGCTCCACCAAGAGATAGCGAATCTCTAAGGAGCTTAACATTTGTGCGTGACATATGCTATCACAGTGCTTTCCAACGATGTATAACACTGCGCTCTGCTGCCCTTCCTTCGGTTGTGTCCCGAGCCCTTTAATACACACGCCACACCGACATGCATACACTGAACGCCAATAAACGCGCAAGGCGGACAAAAGGCTGGAGCCTGTAAACATCAGAGCATCAGGACAACCACCAGGGTTGATTTGGGTTATATGGCTTGAGCCACCAGCACCACAACATTGGCAATATGCTGCAAGGTACAAAAACCGGAAAACGGATGATTGTGAAAGCACTTTCCGGCAGCCGGAAACCGGTAACGGAAAATAAAAACCGGAAATCGGTAACCGGAAAACGGAAAACGGATGATTGTGAAAGCAGCCTAAAACGTGAAACATTGCCTGCTGTTAACTACATATGTAGCTCTTTCACAGCGAGCTTTCGACCGAACATTCACACTCACTTTCACACCCAACTACTCTTGTTTACACCGTTTCGAAACTTCCAGCTCATGTTCTAGACACGTATGGCTTTTGGTTTCGAGAGTCCCAGCTTGCGCACAATGTACAGTCGTTGCCCTCAAAGTTGACGCGTTTCAGTTCGTTCCACCGTTTGTTTGTAGATTTCGAGAGCATAGTCGATCAGAGACTCGCGGAACAATGTCCATTTGAAGTCCGGGATGTCCGGGGGCGGGCGGTCGCACGATGTCGGAACGGGTCGTGTGGTCGTTTCGACCGTTTCAGCACAAACGTCCGTCAACCGACCGCAGGTGTACGCACACTCATGTCGGATGGGTGAGCTGGCAAAATGGCAGAACCAGTGATGGCGCTCACAGAAATCGTCCTCTTGCGAGTTCACACATTGACCGGTACATTCTGGAATTATATTTGTTGTTGAAATGAAAGGCGCCTGTCTGAATATTTTGTTGACACTAACCGGTAAGCCAACTGCTGGCTGCAACAATCGCTAGCTGAACCAAAGCACACTTCATGATAGAGTAGTTATGTATGTCTTTTGCAATAAGGTGATGATGTCGATGAAAGTTGTTTCTAAAGTTTGAATTTCAGTATTTTCAAGTATGAGCTGTTGATTCGGTTGTTCGCACGTTTACAGCACAGTAAGCGCAATATGTTTTGACGCAGTGAGAACGAAGTTGCCAATTTTCGTTCCTTTCTTGCTTTTTCTTACGAGCAGTGCGGGGTTTCGAAAACAACGGCCATTTTTTATCGAGATGCAAGAAACTATTCGTCGTGCAATGAAAACCATGAAGAAAGAGCCTAGTGTCAAAAGGCAAACTGTGCAAGCACAGTGCTTGAAAAACATCGCAAACGTGACGCAAAACAGACCAATTATGGAAAATAAAGTCTTTTTCTTATTTTGGTGTCGTTTAGTTTTCTGCGTGAATTGACAGCTTTCACTTGCATAAATTACGCCATAAGTGTGCGACACAAACCATTTTACTGTGGTGTATTTTAGTCGCCTGCGAAGATAGTGATCCTCCACCAAAGTACATAAGTGCAAAATGAGCAAATTTCATGTCAAGTTTTATGTTTATCAACAACAACAATTACAATTACATAGATACATTACGCTTCCCACAAAGTCACCCATTGGCACCTCTTTGTGGATTCACCATTGAGGTATCAAGTTTCTTCGGTATTTTGATTTTCAACCAAAGTCTCTGGTTCTGGTACCGGTGTTGTGTCGTGTATTAGTGGTGGTGGCGGTGGCTCAATGACCGATTCTGAAAAAAGTCAGTGGCCATGGTGTGTCACAAAATGAAGTTGGTAGATAACAATTGCAGAGCAATTTGGTAGAAATCCAAGGCATTAATCAGCCGGCACAAAGCTTGAGTTTCATGATCTGGGCCTACGTACCTATTAGTTGCTGGCTTATACCAAAAGAGCCAAACGGAAAGTGGAAATTATAATGAAACCCTGAATGTCAGGGCCTGAGCCGAAACGTTTCAAACAGAACCACTGGAACACACATGAGGCACACAAAATGTCCACGGGTGAAATCAAGCTCGGTGATCTTTCCTGTCATGTGCTGGTCACGTGACTTTGTGTATTTTAAAGATAATTTCGATGTCTACTGATAGCATGAATTTCGACCAGCGTATAACTCGAGGTATTCATTTTGGGATCTGGATACAACTTTGATGCTGGTCGAAATTAGTAATGACAACATTAAATATACCATACCTATGTATATGTAGCTAAACACGTATTTTCAATGCAAAACGTCACGTGACCAAAGGCAAGACTGTGACCAAGTTTGATTTTTGCGGACGCACCAATCGGAGTGGGCGGCTCCGATCCGGAGTCGTCATCCAATCCAGTGAGTGTCATCGGCGCCACTCTATTTCTCGACGCCGTTGTCATCGCACGCCGCCCACGTTCACCAACGGCGTTCTTGCTGCACCCAACATGCCGGCACACAATGTCAACGATTGGCACCACGCAAACGAGCAGCAGGAGGACTGCGATTAGGCACCTGCGTGACACGCAAACGTGTACGGCACATTTTACTATTGTGCTGATCCTTGGCAAAATTGTGGCATTCCTTTGTCAGCTTGTCATCATGAAGCGAGTTTGCCTCAAATATCAGCCCTAAAGGACGCGTCGAACGTCGCAATTTTCTGGGGTGGAAATGAATGACAACACCGAGACACCAAGTGGTGCATCTGGTCATCATCGGTGCATCAAAGCAAGCCTCCGCACGGAATCGCACCACACACACTCAACCCACCACATCAAGATTGTCGGCGACGAACAGCAGACTTTCAGCTCGATGCCGTTTTCGATGTCGCTCAGTGCAATGCCGCACGATTTACAGGTCAGGAATGCGTTCGGGGTGCAGCCGCTGGAAACGATACTTTTTGTCGCAATTATTGTGTTTTTAATCTGTTTTATTTTTTTTTTCGGTTGGAAAAGCGACGTCTAAAATTCTTGAAAAGGAAATTTATGTACAAACCGTTCCTTCTCCATAAACAGCGTCATTTCGGCCGTCGAATCGTCGCAGTTCCGTTCGGCCCAATTATTTATGGCCGAGTGCAGCTCTTCGCCCTTCAATGGCTTTGGACTGGTGCCGGGTGCTTCTTGCTCAGATGTTGCACCGTGCACAAACAGCACCAATGTGACCAAACTTGGCCATAAACTTGACATAATCTTTATCAATCTATATCTCAACTGAACGCGTTTGACCGCAATCAGACATGTTTGATTTCGGAGCAGAACAATCTCAAAAAGCGCATAGGCCCAGCTCGGAAGTTCTGCTTTTTCAATGCACCAGCAAAAAAAATCATGCAGCATGCACGACTGCAATGTTAACTTCGCAGTGTTGCCAAGCTACCGATGCGCATGATATGGTGGGACTGTAACTGCTGCAAATTTGGTTCTCTGGTAGATGTCACGCACAAAATCGAAACCCTTCAGCTTTGTTTGCTCTGTGGCGTATGGCATGTACGATATTTACATGCCGATTTTGATGTCAAACCCATTTTTTACACCAAAGCTTTCAATGAACAACAATGATGAATTGACACTAAAGCCTTTTATGATACCCAAATAAGCCTTGCACTCTGATTTCAAGCGATGGATATATGGTAGAATTCTGACTGCCGAAAACGCAACCTTTGACCATTCGCACACACGATAAAAGTACATGAGGTCAGGAGTCAGGCCAAGGCACCAGTACAGCACATAATATAGTACAATAGATTTAGCTATAAATACAAGATTAAACACAATACATTGAGTACAAGGTACTCTAAGCAACACAGGCACCACCGTCTTGTTTCCAGTATCCCAACAAACCCGTAATGTTTGTGACAAACACACACTTTTTCAGCGACATGATTCATGCGAGCCGTTCGATGGAGTGACGCGATTTCGATTCGAACTGAATTCACAACGTGCGTTCTTGGCACAACCAAACCGTCGGCAGATTCGAAACACTGGCACTGCGCAAATCATTAGCGTCAAGATGCCGATCACAAACCTGCAGTGCAGAAAGGATACATAGTTACTGGGGCAATATTGGATCAAAGGCGCTGCCTCCTCAACAAGACCACTAAAAGCGCTGATGAGCCAAAAAAGAGCCGAGTCAAAACACGCGACAGGGGCTTTGTTTCGATTGCTGGTTGGCTGATTTCATCGTTCGGCGTATTATTTTGCACAAGCAACCCAGTTGGACTTCAAAAGCTTATGCATAAGCATACATGGTAAATTTATACGCTAATAGTACAGTTGTCAACTCAAAGCAATTCAAAGCTGCCCCAATGAGCGCGAAAAATAATAGATGGCATTCGGGGGAGGAGATACTCTGCAACGACGACCCAAAAGCCAATAAGACCAGTGTCTGGCCTGCTCCTTTCAAGAGTCGCCACCACATCGCCCACCAACGCGCACAATTCAAAAAACAAAACAAAACGCAAAAAAAAAACACGCAGAAGGCAAGAAACGGCAGACAACGGCACCCGCCGCCCCTCACTCACAAAACAAACAAAACATACGGCCACCAGAGACTTAGTCCAGCACATGCGATATCTGTTCTAGTCAATCTCAATCACGTTGTTACATTGCCACTAATTTTATCATTCGAACAAGCTCCGAGATTAGTGCGTGTTGTGATATGGTGCTTTTCACGCTGTTTTCAAAATTTTCATGAACTGCATGCTTCTAGCACTTGTTTATATCTTGCACTATTTGTCTTCCCATTTGTTATTTCTCCCACAGTTGTGCTTATATAACTTTTCGCACACATTTGCTCTTTTTTTCGTACGTTTCCTGCAATATTTTTGTCTATTTTTGCATTTCTGTCTATGTCTATAACTTGCCGTTCCAACTCGTTTTTTTTTTGAATAATTATCGCTTTTGTAGCTTTGTGGTTGTTCACTATGTCGTTGTTAGTGCTGTGTAGCTCAATGTTGATATTTGTATGGTTTTCATAGGTTTGGCCTAGGTGAACGTTAGTAACTCTATACATTTTATCTGGTTGGTTATTGTTTCACAACTTCCACACAAGTGTAATAACCATTTGACTAGATTATGCTCCTCCAGTTCTATGCTAGACAGTTAACAGACAAAATTTCACGAGACAACCACAGGCGCACAATGATCGATTTGTGAGAACACGCTGTACAAATTATTTCAAACCGAAACGTCACATGAAGTTGTGTTTAGAACTTTTCGCAAAAAAAATGTGTTCATTTCAGACCCGTGTTCAAAATGGCAGTATATGTAGCAGCAGGTATATACCGTCATGAAGATTGTAACACGCAAAGAAAACATTTAAGGAATGTTGCTCCGGAATGGAAGTGTGGTGAAAACAGCGGTTCCTGGAACTTGAGCCTGGACATTTGGGCCCTGTCAAAAACTCGCACTATATATGGTCAAATTTGGTGTGCTTTTCCTTTGCTGTTTTACCACACCAGAATATTAGTATGAAAGCGAATTTTGGAGTGCATTCACAAGTCAGGTATCCTATATGTCATAATCTACGTCTTTTGTGAGTGAGAATCCAATTATTGTGAATGCCCTTCACACAAGTCATCTGAACAGCCGTACAATTCCTGTAAAACTAGAAAAATAAAGTATTGAAAATGCTGTGCAAAGTGGCATGGTTGCGCTTGACGTAGATTGATGTTTCACGTGCTGTTTCTGATCCCCAGCAGTGCTTGGTTTCTGTTCATTCACCAATGCTGCTGAGGCTGGATCACAGCTGGCTGAAATTATCGAGGTTTTGGATCATATTCTTGTCATTTGTGTAATTTCGTGGCGTGAAACATCACTACCTTGGGCCCGACGTTTGGCTTTGAGCACCCGATGTCCGGTTCGACCTAGTAGAATACCCCTTGTGCACGAGTGGCGGTAGTACCCAAACATGGTCAACAGCTCGCCTTGTCGCGAATAGACCTGGAACATCAGGAATGAAATGAACTCGCGCGGCTTATCTTGTTTCAGCACATATACTCTGGCAATTCTTTTGGGAGAAACTTTTCTACCGCGTTGCCTGATCCGTAAAGCGCATTATGCGTGCACTGGCTACAGAAGTCACGTGACCGCTATAGCCAGTGCACGCATCATGCGCTTTACGGATCAGGCAACGCGTTTGAAAAGTTTCTCCCAAAAGAATTGTCAGAGTATAATTTTCAGGACAACCAGCCGCCCACTCACATAACACTTTGGTTTTCCTGTATTTTTCTCTTTGACCACCAAATAATCAACGCCATCCTCCGACCAGTGACCGTGGCAGTTGTAGGTTTCTGAGAAAAAATAATGTTTTCATCAATCAGTGGTGGCAGAACTCATCAGTGCAACCAACCTGTCCGTTTGGCACATGTTTCATCAATGACCAGCTGATGTTTCGCTGAGCATCCGAACGCAATCCGACCGTCACTCTCCGCACAACCTTCGATTGTGTAACTACCTCGTTCCGGACTAGGACATGCTTGTTCGACACTGTCCGACACTAAAAAGTGTTGATTCGGTTTTACAACATAAGGAACATGTCCGCGTTCAGGACTAAGGAACTAACAAACTAATGTTTCAAAGTCGGTGAATTGTGCATTCATATAGTCGTCAGTGCACGCGTCAAAGACATGTGCTGTCAACCGACCACGTTCCAACTCTATGACTTGCGACGCGCGTTTGTGCACTTTCAAACATTGGTAGCCGTGGGAACTGTAATAAAAATAACACATTTAAGCCAGACTGCATTTACATACATATATTCAGTTTTACAGACATTGGCAGCGGTGGGAACTGTAATAAAAATATTACATTTAAGCCAGACTGCATTTATATTCAGTTTCAGTATCATACACGCAGCAGCATGACCATCATTAATCAAAATCAAATGAAAACATCGCAACAGAAAACTTGGCATCGGAGACAAGTTACAGTACTGTGAGGTGGGATTCCACACTGAGATTCTAAACGTTCAAGCAACCAAGAACTCAGTTATTTCATACCAAGTGTCCGTTCTGTACACCACATATTTGTGCACCGATCCTAAATTTGTGCGTTGAATGCACGCGGCCACACTTTCATTGGACGTTCCATTAGCGATGACCCAGTGTTGTGCGTTGACTGAGTGAATCAATCCCGTTGCTGAAAAAATATAACCTGCGTTTGGGCCAACCAAAGCTGAATGTCCGTTATCACTTTGAAAAAGACGATTGATTCACCCAGTGAAATCCAACGTTTTTGTTTGTTCCTCAAGTTTAGATGGTGCCTGAATTGATGTGCGAATCGGCACTGAGCCGTCGGGTAGCTGTCTGCAACTTTAACGTAAGAATTTATGAATTTTAAAGAAAATCTTACTTTTTATAATAATAAAATAACTAGACGGGACCCGTGCCTACGGCCCGGCTACAGCGCCGCGCCCGTGCCCCCCCCCCCCCCCGAAGACCCGTTAGCATACCCAAAGCTACCCGTGAAAATTGACCCGTCCGCCCTTCCGAGGGAGGGGGCCACAGACAGACATAAGACGGGACCCGTGCCTACGGCCCGGCTATAGCGCCGCGCCCGTGCCGTGCCTGGCCTGAGAAGGACGGAAGAAAAAAAGAGGAGGGGAGGTCAAGAAGTTGAAAATAATCTCAGTTCATTGAAATCAAATCAGTGAGAAAATGAAAAGCGAAATGGATGGAAAGGAAAAACGATGGAAGGAAAAAGAGGGTTAAAAGAAGAAGAGGAGTAAAGGGAAGAACAGAGTGAAGCGTGGTGGAAAAGAAACGGAAGATAACAAAGGGGAAACGGAGTTAAAAATAGGAGGGGGAGAGTGGAAAATGGGCTTGAGAAAGGTGGGAGGGAAGGGAAAGAGGAGGGGAGGTCAAGAAGGGGGAAAGAGAATTGGAAAAAAGAAGGAAAGAGAAGAGAAAAGGGAAGGAAGGGGAAACGGAGTTAAAAATAGGAGGGGGAGAGTGGAAAATGGGCTTGAGAAAGGTGGGAGGGAAGGGAAAGAGGAGGGGAGGTCAAGAAGGGGGAAAAGAGGAATTGGAAAAAAGAAGGAAAGAGAAGAGAAAATGGAAGGAAGGGGAAAGGAAAGAAAAAAGGAGGGAGAGAAGGGAAAGAGAGGAGAGTGAAAATTGGAAAAAAAGAAGGAAAGAGAAGAGAAAAGGGAAGGAAGGGGAAAGGAAAGAAAAAAGGAGGGAGGGAAGGGAAAGAGAGGAGAGTGAAAAGAGAGGGAGGGGGCCACAGACATACGCCTTCCTGTTTTAGTAGTATAGATAAGTTGCCGCGGTGTCCCCCCGCGCACCTTGATGCAGCTGGAGTCGCATGGTCGCACTGGAAATGTCGACCAACTCACGGCACGAAGCATCGGCCGAAATTGCCAGCGTGCCACCATAAGAACTTGGTTGATAAATCTAGAATGAAACGAACATCATTCAAATTTCATTACAAGATAAACAAAGTACGTATATGCGAACAGATGTGCCCACTCACAAAGCATCGATAACTCTGTGCCTGATCTGGCAAGCCCGGGTCGTTGATCACACGACCAATGAAATGCAGCGTATTGAACGCACTCGACTGCGACCACGTGCCCAGACACTCGATTTGCAACTCTGGAAAAAGATGTAATAAAAATTAATATTCGAGGCTAGCAAGCATTTCAGACAAGATTCGACGCCAACCTCTGTTGATCGACTTCGGTACGTCTGGACATGCGCTGTATCTGAAGAACAACTGAGTCTCGCTGGCACAGCCGTCCATCACCGATACCCTCGATTGACAATTGCCGTGCACATCGTGATACGTGAAATTGGCTGGCGATCGGATCGGACAACGGTCGGCCACTGCGTTCACTACAATGCATTTGTTTGTTTTTGCAAAGTGAGCAAATACATGAATCATGTAGTGGCTTCGCAGGTTTCGTTCAACAACTCAGATTTTCTTGATGTGCAGACATTGCAGACACACAAAATCATTGAGTTTCGTTACCCAAAGCGATACGAGCTTCACGCACTGTTGCAAACTTTGGTGTGTATATCGTCCCCGTTACTTATACATAATGTAGTTCCTCTGTGGCAGGTGCTCGATGATGTTTACTTTTTGGCCGTTGCCAATTCATACATATAATTCAGCGGTGCTTAATAGTGACTGCTGGATGTTTTGGTTGCACAAGTTTTTTGTCATTGCTACAAGTCATAATTTATTTGTGTTATTATGCTATCCGAAAAAATTTGAAGCCTTTTCTGCACACCGCTATTCTTTACTGGCAATGTTAACCATACCTTTGCGAAGCAATCGACCTACATTATTGTGACTGCTTGTGATGTTGATATACAGTAGCTTGAGTATGCTTTTGGCTTCACGAAAGCATAATACCATGAACAAACTGCTCACAAACCGTCTTTGGGCAAGATTAAGAACAATTACAGCTACGTGCATGTATGTAGTATGTGGAAGCCGATACATCCGGATAGCCCCTTGAATCAATGCCGATTCCACTGCAACAGTGACAGCGTGAAAATGAGCAAAAATTCGACACGATTATCTTGTTCTCGCGAGCCAATTTGTGTCATCTTACATCAGCCACAAAATGCATGCACGTGTTTGTTGTAATCTGATTCACAAGCTCATACTGGTTAATCATCTAATCAGTGTCACTACCAAATGAACATCGAGCGCACCAAACGGTTCCGATTCTCATCTATAGTTCATTGCTGTGTTACCAATACATGGTTTCTCTTGGAACCAAAACTGTTCAAAAGGAGCACCAAGGACCAAGCATCCATTCAGAGCCAATTGACCCCAACTGCCACATTGCAGGCGGGTAACAAGAGGCAGTCTGTCATGCTAGTTGGTAAGCCGCGGTTTCTGTCCCATAACAAGTAACGATTTGCATATAAGAAGCTGGTTTGTTACAAGCAAAAAACGTGAAAAGTATTCAACAAAAGAAAGCTGAAGCTACGAAAGTATGAAACATCAAACAACCTCTGAACAGTGTGATCATCGGACTGTCCCCATAGAGACGAGCACACACTTCATCAATGCTGCCGGAATCACCGCAGTTAGCTAAAAAACGTTTTAGCATGTTGGTAAAATATTTGTTCTGTGTGTGTCTGTTTGAAGCGGCCCCTTTTCAACCAACAATTCTTATTTCCTTGTAGGTATAGTCACCGCTGCATGTGTATTACGCAACCGACAACCAGTCAGTTCGTGTAACACCCATTCTTTGCTCAAAAGATTTGCATCATAAATTGAAATTGGAATTTCCGCGCGCAGCTAAAAGCACAAGCGCAGAGGTGCCATCAAGTTCGTTGGTGTATACCGGAGTCGGTGCTCACCACTTTTAGGTTCCGAACAGCTCCGGAACCTACAATTCAAGCCCCGTGTGGTGCGCACATGTCATGATAAGCATGAGCACGGTACAATAAGATGTCACGCGTTTCATCGGGCTAATCAAATGCAGCCGAGCGCCACCAATGGTGTTTGCGCATTCATGATGTAACATTGGGTCGAGTACATTTTGCAATTTTAATGCCGCGCTGCTCTCTTTGCTTCTTCTTGAGGGATTCGGGCTGGGTTTGATTTACATGATTTGGCATTACACACTCAAAATGTTAGAGGAATACATACATATCTAAATGAAGACCAGCCCGCGTTTTCGCATTTCGTTTTTCATGCTCTGTACGCATGTCAGATTTTAATCCGGGAATAGAAAATGGGACTAGCAAAGCTCGCCCTCCAATAGTAGTTTATGGTTACATTAGGCTTAGGCCTACAGATATGTTTATGCTTATTTCAAGCCTACGTGAGTGGCAGCCTAAACCTGAGCCTATCCTTAAGTCTTAGGCCAGCCTGCTAAGGCCTGAGCCGCACAAACCTAATCCACCCGTGGCTTCAGTTGTACCGAAAATGTAATGTCAGAAAGAAAGCCCACAAGAGGACATGCGCATTCTAAATTCCCTTTCCCGGATTCCCGGAACCCCGCTGGTGCCATATAAACGATTTGTATGCCATAGTGCGCAACAGCAGAGAAAACACCTTGACCCAAGAGTGGATGGTTTTTTATGACACTTTCAAAGGCAAACAGTTATTCCGCCGCTTTCACGCTCTGTCACTGGTGTCCCGCTGTGTGATTTTCACCATGCCCTCGATTGGTACATGTCATTTGTAAGTATACAGTGGGGATATAGACAAGACTACTAATAAAAGAAAGAATTTACGACTCGCATGTGCGCTGCAAGTGTGCATGTACGTATATCTCAAAGGCGAACGCACCATTCTGGTTTTCTCTACCCACATAAACGGAAAAATTACCCACTGCCATCAACAAGCAAAAATGCCCATGCCGGCGAACTCACTTTGTTTATATTGGAGCACGTTTTTGTGCTTGCCAAAAATCACCAGACAACGATAGCAGGTCATGTCTTTGCTGAAATTAAAAGCGATATTAATTTCCTATAAAGTCAGAAACAAAAGCTAAATTATCGCTGTACATTGTTCATCCTAGACAAACTAATCACGTATTTCCCTTTCGTGATTTTGCGGTTTGATGATGGTTTAGGATCAATCATTTTCCTCGCGAACACTCATGAAAATGTGACCTTTCATATGACCGCTTAGCTCCCTGACCGTGACAAATTACTAACTACCACGCACTAAACGATCACTTTTCATGAACATTTTAGTCACACAATAATGCCGCATGTGTGAATCGTTTGAAAATCCGACAGGGCGCGAAAAAATTAAAGTGACTGACCGAGCCACAGGTGTTAACTGCGTGATCAAGCGTTATTGTTCATACCTCAATCTAACATAGTACGTTAATGATGCGATGCTCAGTATAATCAAAAAGTGACATTAGCAAACACAGATTTCCATACAATGAAAATTCACACGCAAAAAGTCATTCTCAATCGCAATCTCTGCTCCAGGAAAATCCCAGCGGTGTTTCCCACTGAGTCACTCATCTCACGTCACGTCGAGCCCACATCTCACGATTTCGATATGTAAGCAAGCGCACATGCCATTTGCAAGCAGCCCCAATGCACACAGTGAAAGCGCGACGGTCAAAAACCAACGCACGAACAGAGCAGTATATCTGAACGAACCAATAAACCACGACTGAAATGGCGTTCCGACGCTGGTAAAAATAGACGCGCACGCCTAAAAATCGACATCAGGGTGGGTTTCAACGCGCAAAATCTCAGAGAAAATGTAAATCTCGGACAATATCACAAGCACGTACAGTAGCCTGAGAAATGGACATTTTCTGTTCCGCGCTCCCGTGATTGTATTGGCACCGGGCAGATCCTGAATTGGTTTCTCAATGGCCTGATGCCAAACACGGAAACATTCGTTGGCAGCGGTCAGCCGCGTTCCCTCAGTCTTGTTTTCTGCCACACCACAGAGAGTGGTTTCCCAAGCCGTTAGATCAGCTGCGTGGGTACCACACGTTTGTTTGCGCTTTGGTCAAAATACAAGAGCAGGCACATCTAGTGCCTACATTCAGCGCACAAAATGTAGTCAAAAGTTCTCCTTGTGTGATAAAGCACTTAACTTCGGGACCACAACGCGCGCAATCCTTCAGCCCTGTACCATGCAGTATGTCACTGAAGCATTAACCCCACAGCCGACTCACACAAGATCGAGTGCCGAGCGGTGCCCTTTCGATTAAACTCATGTCAAACTGAACTGAAATGAGCCGCGCCGATGGCTTTTGAAAAGTCCACCTGGTTTTCTATACACGAACCAAAAGGTTAGATCACTCAGTGTTCGGGAACCACTGCACGCTAAACGGCAGCCCAGAGAGTGTAAGACAGAACCTCTTGGTGAGATGGCTGTCCAACTTTTGAAATGAGGCATGCATAGGTATACTTTGTAAGCGAACCTCATATGTTTTCCTTCAAATCAACTTGCTTGCCGCTAACGTGTATGACCGAACGCCATTATTTATATGTGCCTAGACCATGTTGGTTGGCACTTGAACTGATATGTGGGTACCGCAAACACGTTCTGTGGATACAACAGTAAGTATATTATGTGAACCCTAGCATTGAACCATGCACCAAACCAAGCCACATTGATCTGCTGGGAAATGTGTAGTTTCCTCACAAATGGTTGGTTGACCGGACATGACCCTTCCTTCAGCGGCAGAACTTACGGACAGATCAGCAAACTTGTACTACTGCTCACTCGGTGTAATCAATCAGAATTAAAGTAATGCTTTCTTCCTGGCACAATCTCTCAAGCTACTGTATGTATTCCGCAGCAAATGCACAAAGACATTTTTAGGCATCATTTAAACTGATTTCTTGTCGGACACCCGATAACGAAACGGAAACCTTTCCACCTGTCCCCCACCCCACCAACGTTTTCATCCTGAACACATATCTCTGTCGTCCATCACTGTCCAAGCAGGTGCCTTTGCCGTCCATCGACTTTGTGTGAACGTCGATGCCAATGCGACCTCGATCCTGTTCGAACCAATCACCGTGCCAGCTACGGTCCAGCTGGCAGTAACCTGCAAGCTAGCATAGAGTTTGTTCTACCGAGTGTGCGTGGATACACACGCACGAAAACCCACATATCGTTCTCTTGCGAAATCGTGAACTTTGGGCTGCAGAACACAGCGATTTACACATTATCTTTCTCCTGCACCGTTTATATGCCTCTCTTCCCAACCCTAATTTGTGCCTGTTTTTTTACCACACGCACATAACCGAACTGCAGCACTTCACACAAACGCACTGCTGGGTGGGTATGAGTATCACATGAAAAACCTGTTTTTATGTGCCATGGATAGTTGTAAAAACTGAACAACGCCGAATGCTCGTAAATTCTCGCTAAAATTGACTTTTATACGTTTGACTTCGACTGGCCGTTTCTGTGCAGTCGGTTTGACAAAGTTTGCGTTTCGTTTCAACGTCTGTATTTTTTGCTCAAAAAATTATGAGTGCACGTTTTTCATAAACCCCCGAAAATTACTCCGCAGAGGTGCATTTGTCAGAAGGATGCATAAACTGAGAAGGTCAAAAAATAAATATTTACCAAACAGATGGGCAACTGTTTATCTCGTGATACCTGAGGGAGCAAGATTAGAGACGGGCTCATGAACTGGGAAGGCTCTGGCAATTAGCGGATCAGAAACCTCGCTGTCGGCGATATAAAATCATGGCCAAAAAAGAGACACCCGACCGTTTTTATATGATAGACAGCTTTGTTTTTGGTACCATCCCATGGGAAATCTGATACATATATTTCCTTTAATTTTGTCATCACATAAGCAGTTTCAGTATTTGGGAATCTTTCTTCATCCAGCAAACATATGTATATAAATTGTTTCATGTTTACTCTGACGCTGTCACAATCAAGGTGCTATGGTTTGCCAAGAGCAAGTACATGAACCACCGCCATTAACATAATGAAATTTTGCGTCCATGTTCAGTATATTTGGTTACTTCGTGACCCAACGGTGTCAAATGACATCTACAAGTGACCAGGATGGGATTCGAACCCAGAAACGGCTGCAATCAAGCACAAGCACCCGACGTGCGTCAGTCTACAAACAAATCACTTGGGTCTAATCAGTTATCGGACAGTGTTTTGCATCCAAATCTACCAGGGCCGGTGTTCGGAATTATTTTGACCAAAATGAATAATCGGAAATTGGTTTGACCGGCCACAGGGCTTTTGGAGCTGTTTCGGCAACAGACTGTTTTGTTAACCTTGCAGGGTGAAAACAATTACGTTCTTTCTTTTTCATAGGTTCAAAAATTTACGCACTCGACCAATGTTCCGTGTGTTAACCAGCGATTTATCACTGATACACGATATAAAAACCCGGAGCCCGACATGAAAACCAGACCTTGGGTCCCCCTATATCTTTATGCACACGCTTGGCACATTGCTCCTTGTCTGCACGCTACGCCTTTCAAATTTCCCACAGACACAGGGCACTTAGATTTTTTGAAACAAAGAACATTAGCGTGGTGCTTGAGTATATGTCATGGCCGGAATATAAATAAATGTGCATTTCACGCGCAATATGGACAACGGGTCCGGTTTGTGATACTGGCTTATTCCAGTCTTCCGGGTTTGTTTCCAGTTGCGTGCACCAAACAGGTACATTAGTCAATATTCATAACATCTCTAAGCATGGAACCCGAATGAAATTTGTAACTAGTCGGCGCGTGTCTGTGCGTGACCACTAATTATGCTAAAGATTAATTAGGTCCATCATTAATTCAAACCTGAACGTCCGTTGGACATGAGTGAAAGCTTTGTTTGTTGTTGAGCTCATCAACACTCATATTTGGGGGCACTTTGATAGCACGAGAGGAGAAAAGTACTCACTCATTTGAGGTTCTGGTCAGTTTGAGGCCAAAGGGAGAGAGAGCACCGTTGAAACAAACATCAACGAAAAGACCAAGCAGCAATCCCGCAGTTCTATACAAATCCAATAATGTGACCGCATTGTCTTTGGGCAACGCGTAGATACAGTCATGCTGTGCTTTTTGGCAAAACATGAACTGGTGCATGTGCACTGGGCAGTCCGGGTTCCTGCTCCCTAATTGCTCATAACCCCCAAGAATGAGTATGTGGTTCAAGAACAGCAGATTCACTGTCATGATTACGATTCTGATTGCGCAACTGTCTGAGATGAGAACAAAGGACCTTCACTCCAGGCTTCATTCAAAGTCAGCCAAACCCCCGTGGCATGTGAACGTTCCTCCACTGTGCGCAAAGTTTGTCACCCAGTTGTCCTGAGGGAGACTTGCTTGGCTGGTTAGGAACGAATAAAAGGCTACTTTGGCTCGAGTTTACGACAAATTTATTCGGTTTTCTGAACACAAAACTTTCCAGACGGGGGCAAACATCTGTTCCGGTCCCGGTTAGGTGCGTTACCTTTTGGCTCCAGGAACGGCTACCGGTACTCTTTGTCACTCGACAAAGGGTCACAAACAGGCTGGGCTTGCATGATCTCTGGTCCCAGGACGCTCGTGGCTTGTAATCGAGTTTTGGTGGGTTTCTCTCGAACTTTGGGTTGGGCAGCTGGTTGACAGCTGGGTATTCATCCAGTTTTTGCTTTCCCTGTTTGGGTGTGGGCTCGATAAATGGATACAAAGCATGGAATGCTGAGCAAATAAACAAACAAACAAACTTAAAGCACCGGTTGGCATACTTTTCAGGTTACAGTTTTTCGGTACCCGACTCCAGTAGCACTTGCTTTGTTCCGTACAAACAACACAGCACTTAGAGCGAAGAAGCTTTTTTTTGTTTTCCAGAAGTCCATGGCATCCTTGCCAAGGACCAATAAAATCAGAAAAAGAGTATCATCATCGTTTCAAAACAACTCACCCTGCGGGTATCTGTCAAGTTAGTTGGTTTTGAAACGGGAGGAGCTGTGCGTCAGTGCGTGTATGTAGCTTCACTTCAAGGTTACTACAAGAGTGATTATTTTTGATAAACACTCCAGATCGTAGTGTACACGGTATACCTTGTTCTACTACTCCATGTTTTATCGTCAATCTCAGTAATGGTTATGAGCGGTTTACGCGAAAATCTGCCGGGCGGTTATTTTTTGCGCTTGCACAAAACGGTTTCGTTTCTCGAATTCTGCAGTTCAGATGCATAAACATGGCAAACCTGTGCACCACACTTGGTGCAAAACAATCTTCGCGAAACCGAGCCAGCCCTGACATGCAGTTTCTTGATTCGAGATGTCATGCATTTCTAACAACTCTCACACAAACACCACCACTACTGTAGCAATGAAATTGATATGTATGATGCAAATGGGTCATGAGTACCGAAACTTATCCTTAGCCCTGTGAAGCCAGGATGGGTTACAAATATGCCCAAGAACTTCCCGCTATCTTAAACGAAATCAAACAAACGACCGCATCTTCATGAGATCCTGCGAGCCCAACAGGTATCTACTAGTGCTTGCAGAACCGGAATCGTCAACCGAGCCAAATCAATAGAAGCCAATATTCGGAATGCTCGTTTCGTGCGTTTTCGGGATTCGGGAATGCAATGTTCGTTCGTTCACTCGCTCGTCAATCAGCCGACTCGCTCGTTCACAATATAGTTTTTATAATAACAAAAAGGGAATAACCAAAACAACAGGAAGCGCAACCGCGCACACGGGGCACACACGAAATCCAATAACAAACGCAAACGTAACCGGCCGAGATTCAGACTTCAACAGAATTACAGTAACCCGTTCTCTTACATTGGAAAAGCCAGACGGGTGAAGAGATATTTGGAATGGTTTAAGATGATACACAAACAGGGGTCACCAGAAAGGGAATAATAATGCTAAACAAAAGGTAAACAAGGCACAAATGGTAACAATAACAACAGTTTTACGAGAAATACAACCTAACCTAGCCTAAAACCCCACTAAACAGTACTAAACTAAAGGAATAATCACAATCACGGGACTACATCCCCCCTTGCACAGCTTCGTTGTACCACAACGACGGTCCACAGAGCGGCAATTGATTGATCTGAACACCATGAAACAAGGTAAGAGGGGCGGATTTACAACTCAGTCAGGCCGGCACGAGGCAGGCAACAAAACCGAATAGACGCTCTCCTCTATAGCCGTATGCAACATAGTGACAGATGATCGTCCATTGAAGATGTAGAGTAGAAAGCAGAAAGAGTTGAAGAGTATTGAAACATCATCAGGGGCAGACACGTCGAAGGCACCACCAAAGAGCAGAACCCTCAGGAAAGTTGTAGCGGCCACACAGATGATCAGAAGAATGTTACTTTCGTTACCGTTACTTTACTTTACTTTTACAGGTCGATCCATTGCTAGGCCAATTGAACGTCGATGCAGCCAACTGACTATGCATGGGGGACGATCTCGGAAGTGCGTTAAAAATGGCAAATAAACGAAGAGGTACGTATAATCACGACGACATCTCGCCGGCTCATAGGAATAGGCGTATTATGGGCCACATCCATAAGCCGCTGGGTTACTGCTGATACGTACTTTCGTGGAGCACACAAGTTCAGACGACAATCTGATGAAGTCATGAACGTGCTCGCCATTGCAGCATACATACGCACGCATCGATCACGTTCCCACCATACTAATCAGTAAAATATAATAATCGGCCATCTTCCGTAGAAACATCAAAATAAACGGCGGCAGTAACGGTTAACGGTAGAAAGTAACAAAACGGTAAACGACGAATAAAATGCAATTCACAACTGTACGCGTCCTGATCCGCTGCTCGATGCCTTTGTCTGCGACCCCGAATCAGAACTCTTCGTGCGCGAGCTACTGCTTGAGCCCGAGCCTTTCTGCGGGAACGTACGCGTGCTGCTTCCAGAGGCAGACGCTTCGGTATGAGTCACACTAGCAGTCGGCTGTGGTTGCGTATGACGCGAACCACTCGGACCCGGCTGCGGTTGCTGTTGCTGTTGTTGGTATTGTTGATGTTGCGTCTGTTGCTGACTTTGCGACGAGTAATAGGTACGTACGCGGGCACGGCCGCGACGACCTCGACCACCTCGGCCTCGCAATATTCCTCCATGATGAGTCACCGAAAAGGTCGGCGGCGGTGACGGCGATTCAAATCCAGTTCGCGCTGGCGGTGGCGGCATAGCCTGCGCAGCCGCCTGCTGCTGCTGTCGTTTGCGCATGAACTCTTGGAACAGCGCGAATTCATCTTGGGTTTTCTTGGCCGCCTGTCCGTGTTGTGCACCATGCATTTCAGATGCAGTCCAGGTGGCACCAAAACCAGTAGGCGGTTCGGACTCGGTATATTCCTGCGCATACAGCGAAGGATCGTTCAACGCACGACCACGTCCAATTCCATCATCATAATGTGGTTGACGCGCACTGCCTCTGAACAGTTTCGGCGACGGCAGGCCGCGACGTTGCGTGCGACCGCGTTCCGCCCGTTCCTGTTCCGACTTGATAGCACGGCTGCGACTTCTGCCTTCCTCCTTCTGCCTTCCTCCTCCTCCTCACCAATTTGGGGCCGACTCGGCACCCGACGTGGCGGAGCCTCGTGTTGCTCGATAACGATACCGAGACGTGTCGGCCAGTCGTCAACGGCATTTAGACCAAACTGATACTGCAGTTTGTCTTTCTCTTTGTCGTACATCTCCTTCTTTAGTCGCAAGATTCCTGGCCAGAATGTTCCGTCGATGTTGGTGTTACGCACCATTCGTTCGGAATCTGACGTTGGCATAAGTTCGAGTGGCACTGACCACGTGTATTCTTCGAACTGAGCGTCCCACCACAATTTCACCTGCAGATCAGGCAACAGGTATAGATGATTGTCCTGGAACGTCGCACCGCATGCCAATCGCACCATCTGACCAGCACTGTTTTCACCGAACAGTTGCGCGTGGTCCTTCGATTCACGGCAGTTCATGAAATTGTGACCGCTTTGACCACAGCAGCCACAAGTCCATTTCTTCTCTTCGTCAGATTTGGCGTGAGGCCACCACAAGTCCTGACTTGGCACGCCAGCCGGTTCGTTCTTGAAGTTCCATCGGTCCTCTGGGCTAGGATGTGCGATAGCCCAGGCCGGGAACAATTCCAGGAAGTCCACGAAGGCCAGTTTGGAACCTTCAATCATTTGCGATACGGTAGCCGGATATGATCCTTTGGCTTCATGATATGCGTTGGCGACCGCAATCAAGTCACCGTAATCACATTTGTGTTGTGACGTATTCAACGTGTACTGTTTGTTTCTATACAAACAGCCATTTGCGATTCCGATCATGATGGTCAACGATCGGTACAAGTCAAGGTCTTCCTTCGAGATCAGGCCGATTGCAGGCTCGTTAGTCACAACACGAGCCCAGATCGAACCATAGCCAAAGTAGCGTTTGGGTCGACCACATTTCTCGTATGACGTGTGCTCTCCATGTTCTGGCACCCCAGCACACTTGACTTGACGCATGGCGCCATTCAGACCATCTTGTACGATTGGATCGGCACAATGATCATCGTTGCAAACCGTTTTCTGAGGATCATCCAACGGCTTGTAGCAACGACGACACAACAACAGCGCATTCAGAATTGCGCGCGCGTTGGATGGCAGATTGGCGAACCATGCATCGCTGTGCATGCGTGGTGTCGGCATAGGCCAACACTTCAACCAGCCCCAGCGTTTGTTTTCATGTATGTGTGCCCAGGTTTGTGTGGTGTCGTGTGATTTGTCGGAAGGTTCACGAAGATACACCTTCATTTCGTAATATTCCGGTGTGCCATCAGCTGCTTGCAACAGTGTAGCACCGTGCAGCTCGAAATCGTTCACAGGCACACGCAAACGAATGCACGAACGTTTGTAGTCCCAGTCAGTCAGATCAATCGGGACCCGTTCAGTCAGGTCACGTTTGACGTGTTTCACGACCTGATGTTTCGCATCGGCAACCGCTGGCAAAACAGGTTCGTCACGTGGTGGGACCTGATCCAATTCAATTTCGGCTTGTTGTTGTTCCATCGGCAGATTAGCACCAGAAACGGTGGCATGCTCTATGGCAGATGTCACCTGCTCCAACTGTATCTGAACCGTGCGCTTTGCAATAGCGGCTGGATGTTCAGTCGCCTCCAACAGTTGGCTAGTGTGTGTGGCAGTTCCCGACGTCGATGGTTGACTGGCAGCAGCCAACTCATATTCTGCCAATTTCGATTGCAGGTCCTCAATGATTGTCTTCTGTTGTTCGATTTCAGCTTTGGCCTGCAAAAGCTGTTCACATTCGACCTTGTGCAACGATTTGTACGTTGCCAGGTTCACTTCAATCATTTCGACCAACCCAGCCGGGTTTTCAATGCCGAATTTGCCGCACATGTCCGTGGCCCAACGAAGCGCAATGACAGCCGGGTCATTGTCTTCACTCAGCAATCGTTGCTGCACATAGTCAGTCAGCAGTGGGTATATGAACTCCACAAACTGCTGATGTGCTGGCGACGCACCATCCCAAGCGTCCATTATCGGCTGGTAACTGCTTGGTATCGAGTCGGGCAGGTTGTGACGCTGCGCCTGGTGCACGCCACGGAACATTTCGAATGTTTTCACGACATTCTGTTTGCGAGTCATAGGCGAATATTCGTTGCTCCGGCTGCCCAACGTTTGCAACGGACTTGGTTTCAGGCCGAATTGAACCTGTTTCAGACAGGCATCGAGTACCTGTACCAATTTCCAGCCGATGTATTTCTTCGGCAACGGTTGATCGGAGTACTGTTCATGAATGTTCACCAGATGATAGACATCTGTGAATCGAAACGCCTCCGTGCGGGATGTGTGCTTCATGCCTTCTTTCACACGGTTGATGAAAGCATCAGCAGAATCCACCATGTCCTTCATTTCCGGTAGTGTCACGTTCAAGTCGGCCAATTTGTACAGTTTGTTCTGATACGTTGATAAGCCGAGTTTCGATTTCAATTCTTCCTTGGCACGCATAATTGTCTCAATGCGTACCTGCTGTCGCAGTTCCATGTTCTCACGAGTCTCACCGGTCGACTCGTGTTTACGCAGCAATTCTATGTATCGGGTGATCAGAAACTGTTCAGAGGCAGTGCGCGTCGACCTCATTATGACGAAGGTTTGGGACGAGGTCGTGCACTGAACGACCCCTCGTTGTACGCACAGGAGTACACCGAGTCAGAACAGCCGACCGGATTTGGTGCCACCTGGACTGCATCTGAAATGCATGGTGCACAACACGGACAGTGGGCGGCCAAGAAAGCCCAAGATGAATTTGCGCTGTTCCAAGAGTTCATGCGCAAGCGTGAACATCAACAGCAGCAAGCGGCTGCGCAGGCGATGCCACCACCGCCAGCGCGTACTGGATTCGAATCGCCGTCACCGCCGCCGACCTTTTCGGTGACTCATCATGGAGGAATGTTGCGAGGCCGAGGTGGTCGAGGTCGCGGCCGTGCCCGCACTCGTACCTATTACTCGTCGCAAGGCCAGCAACAGGCGCAACAGACGCAACATCAACAATACCAGCAATATCAGCAACAGCAACCGCAACCGCAGCCGGGCCCGAGTGGTTCGCGTCATACGCAATCACAGCCGACGGCTAGTGTGACTCACACCGACCAAGCGTCTGCCTCTGGAAGCAGTACGCGTACGTATCCGCAGAAAGGCTCGGGCTCACGCAGTAGCTCGCGCACGAAGAGTTCTGATTCGGGTTCGCAGACAAAGGCATCGAGCAGCGGATCAGGACGCGTACAGTTGTAATCGCATTTTATTCGTCGTTTGCCGTTTTGTTACTTTCTACCGTTAACCGTTACTGTTGCCGTTTATTTTGATGTTTCTACGGAAGATGGCCGATTATTATATTTTACTGATTAGTATGGTGGGAACGTGATCGATGCGTGCGTATGTATGCTGCTATGGCGAGCACGTTCATGACTTCATCATATTGTCGTCTGAACCATTTTGTGCTCAACGAAAGTACGTATCAACAGTTCCCCAGCAGCGGCTTATGGATGTGGCCCATAATACGCCTATTCCTATGAGCCGGCGAGATGTCGTCGTGATTATACGTACCTCTTCGTTTATTTGCCATTTTTAACGCACTTCCGAGATCGTCCCCCATGCATAGTCAGTTGGCTGCATCGACATTCAATTGGCCTGGCAATGGATCGACCTGTAAAAGTAAAGTAAAGTAACGGTAACGAAAGTAACATTCTTCTGATCATCTGTGTGGCCGCTACAACTGTCCTGAGGGTTCTGCTCTTTGGTGGTGCCTTCGACTTGTCTGCCCCTGATGATGTTTCAATACTCTTCAATTCTTTCTGCTTTCTACTCTTCATCTTCAATGGACGATCATCTGTCACTATGTTGCATACGGCTATAGAGGAGAGCGTCTATTCGGTTTTGTTGCCTGCCTCGCGCCGGCCTGACTGAGTTGTAAATCCGCCCCTCTTACCTTGTTTCATGGTGTTCAGATCAATCAATTGCCGCTTTGTGGACCGTCGTTGTGGTACAACGAAGCTGTGCAAGGGGGGATGTAGTCCCGTGATTGTGATTATCCCTTAGTTTAGTACTGTTTTAGGGGGTTTTTAGGTTAAGTTAGGTTGTGTTTCTCGTAAAACTGTTGTTATTGTTACCTTTTGTGCCTTGTTTACCTTTTGTTTAGCATTATTATTCCCTTTCTGGTGACCCCTGTTTGTGTGTGTCATTATTCTCCTCCGCATTTCTCTTATTTAAACCATTCCAAATCTTATCACCCGTCTGGTCTTTCCAATGTAAGAGAACGGGTTACTGTAATTCTGTTGAAGGAAGAATCTCTGAATCTCGGCCGGTTACGTTTGTGTTTGTTATCGAAATACGTGTGTGCCCCGTGTGCGCGGTTGCGCTTCCTATTGTTTTGGTTATTCCCTTTTGTTATTATAAAAACTATATTGTGAACGAGCGAGTCGGCTGATTGACGAGCGAGTGAACGAACGAACATTGCATTCCCGAATCCCGAAACACGCACGAAACGAGCATTCCGAACATTGGCTCCTATTGATTTGGCTCGGTTGACGATTCCGGTTCTGCAAGCACTAGTAGATACCTGTTGGGCTCGCAGGA
>JASAMV010001950.1:0-23655 GCA_030248065.1 Rhynchonema sp. JSB1_4
TACCGTTGGAAAGTCTTCCGACAGCCTATGTCACGCACAAATTTTAAGCTCCTTGGAGATTCGCTATCTCTTGGTAGAGCGACTTTTCGTTCCAGAAAAAAGTGAATTTTTGCACAAATTGGAACGACCGGTGCAGAAACCCCAAATGAGTTGAAGTTCAAGTAACACGTGCATAGAATTACAACAGCTTCTGAGTAGCTTACCATAACAACTTCAGTCGCTCAAAGCATTGCTTCACACCGTGAGGGTGCGAAACGTTCCAAAAATCGGCCTTATTTTTCGAGAACACAAGTTTGTCTCTAAATTTTGAGGCCGCGCTTTGTGTTGCAGAAATGAAAATGCAATAGAAAAATAGAGCATTTTCGAAAGTACCAGAACATAAGGTTTTTAAATTTGGAAACACTTAGATAACGGCGTGACAGGCCGAAAAAGACCTAAAAATTGCCACTAAACTGCATGGTTGCATTCATTGACGGAAATGTGATGTAAATAAGCCACCTATTGCATTGCGTTGGAAACGAAAAAGTCAGATAAACGCACAGTCCAACAATCTAGACAAGTTTCAAGACTTCAACCCCCATGGTCCGGCTGCTGCATCCATGCCAGCCTGAATAAGATATTTGGCTATAAGTCGTTACTGTTAAAGATTATTGCACATTTGATAGCATCAAACGATGTAGCTTCAACGTAGCTATCAAACGATATATAACATGCCCATACTATCTCTTACTATGGACAAGAAACGGTCAAAATTCCGAAATCGCACACGGTGACGTGACGGTTCATTCCAGAATCGTCAAAAAAGCAATTTTTTGACCTCTGCCCTGAAGCGTAAGAATTTATTGGGGCTTGTTATATATCATTCGAAAGCTACTCCCGAGATACATTGTTTGGTGCTGTCACATTTACAATAGCTGTTAACAATAAGCATTTATAGCTGAATATCATATTCAGGTTAGTATGGCTGCCCCGAGAGATCTGTAGACCTTGGGGTCTTCGGACCTTAATAGGTTGTTAAACCAGACGTTTCACTCATTTTTTTGTTTCGAATCCGATACAATCTGTGGCCTTTATGTGTCACAATTCTGGCGATGAATGTAACCACCTAATTTAGCGGCAATTTAATGGATTTTTGGGCCTGTCACGGAGCTAACCATGAGTTAAAAAATTTAAAAACCTTATTTTCTGGTACTTTCGACGATGCTCTATTTCCCCATTGCATTCTTATTTCCGCAGCGCTAAGCGTGGCCTCAAAATTTAGGGACAAACTTGTGTTCTCGAAAAATAAGGCCGATTTTTGGAACGTTTCGCACCCTCACCGTGTGAAGCAATGCTTTGAGCGACTGAAGTTGTGATGGTAAGCTATTCAGAAGCTGTTGTAATTCTATGCACGTGTTACTTGAACTTCAACGCATTTGGGGTTTCTGCACCGGTCGTTTCAATTTGTGAAAAAATTCACTTTTTTCTGGAACGAAAAGTCGCTCTACCAAGAGATAGCGAATCTCAAAGGAGATTAACATTTGTGTGTGACATATGCTGTCACAGTGCTTTCCAACGATGCGTAACACTGTGCACTGCTGCCCTTCTTTCGGTTGTGTCCCGAGCCCTTTAAGGATGGATGTGTATTTTGTTTAGTGTTGGAAATAAGTAGTGATTATAAAGAACGGTGCTGGTTTGATTTGTTTGTTAGTGTGGGCAACAATATCGAGCAATCGCCAGTAAACAGGTTCAACCTTTGTATACCTGGGATTAGAAAAATTCTTGCTGTCCGATAGGCTATGGAATGTCTTTGCTGAATCAACTGCCTTTCCAGCCGGTTAGCGACAGATTGGGAACCAAAACTATTGTTCGATAGTATTCGCTATGTCTGTGCAGAGGGTGACAATAAAGAGGGCACACTATATCTTCAGGAGAAACTAGCATACATGCCGCACACATTCTTCATCGGCGACCATCGGCAAATGTTCAAACATCTGACCGAGTCGGTTGCACTGAAGAGCAAAACGGACAAGAATGGCGATGTGAAGACCAATGTGACGGTGGTGAATGCCTCTAATCTAGAACCGATCATTCAAAAGGGAGAATTGAAGGTTTGCTTGTCCAGCGTGTTTTATTGGTGTCTTTGCTGCCTGAATGGCTGTTGTTGTTGATGTCTAACTTGGGGATTGGTCCGATGATGATGATGAGACAAGTTTTGGTCACTTGCTGTTCTGCATCAACGACTGGTTCGAGATTAACTTGAGCCCGAGCGTAAAAGTTGCTGCCCGTTCCACCACGGTCACTAAGTTTAATACTGACTTCGTACACCCTCACTCGCCACTGTGACTAATGTTTCATCACCAATTAGTCACTGTCCAGGAGTGGAGGCAGAGTGATGTTTAGCTCTCTTTAGGAAACGATACAGTAGGACACAGTGGCTGTGTCGTGCCGAAAAATTGAGCACATATTTTGATGAATTTGCTTTGTGTCTACTTTCGTGCCTGCCCAAGCCAACCAACTGATGTTTCACAGGAAGTGGTGCACGAGACGGAAGTGCCGCATGGTCCCGAACGTGAAGTGAAGAAAACGGAGGTGGTGATGCCGGTGTTGCAACTGCCCACGACCGATCACGTGACCGCGATGGTGAGCACGGGCATGATCGCTGCGTCGGTCGACGGGGTCCAAGTGCAGAATGGACTGACGACACTCAATCAGGTGTGTGCTTGGGTTTGGATAACCACGTTTGTGGTTGGAGCGCGCTCTTAAACAGGAGGAGGGTTCGCACTCTCACATGCGTGTCATGTCGTAGGCAGAAACTAACTTTCACCTTTTTAACGATGATTTTCGACAAACAGACAACCACATTTTTGCAGCGAAATCCTTGAAGCTTAACCATGCTTCCTTGTTGCAGACACACATGAAAGCGGCGATGGGCGAAGAAGTGCCGAACACAATTCTGGTCACCACTCGACAACAGTACGGCTTGCCTGACGACGCTATCGTCTACTGCAACTTCAATCAATTGTACAAGATCGACCCGAAAACCATGACCATGTGGTGTGAGGTGTGACCGTCGGTCGAGTGTGTCCACGACCTGTCAACTACGTTAACATTGTCCAAATTTCCAGATTCTAAAGCGCGTGCCGAAGGGCGTGCTGTGGTTGTTGCGTTTCCCGGTCTACGGTGAGCCGGGCGTGAAGAAGTTCGTCACGCAGCAAGGCGTCGACGTGAACAGAATTGTGTTCAGCAACGTGGCCGCCAAGGAGGAGCACGTGCGACGTGGCCAGCTGGCTGATGTCTGTCTCGATACGCCATTGTGCAATGGGCACACGACCGGCATGGACATACTGTGGGCGGGCACGCCGATGGTCTCGTTGCCGTGTTAGTTGCTAATGTTTTGTTTCGTGTGCAGCGTCGTTAACGAAGACAAAATAGAACCGTTACCTAACCGGCGTGTGCTCTTAGTTTGTGTTGTGTCGATCATGGGTGTCCAGATACCAGCTAACCGGCGATTCTGATTGAATAAGCCGAAATGAACAGGTAAACTTGGTAGCATTCGCCGCAAATGCATTTTTGCTTTCAGTGGAAACGCTGGCGTCACGTGTGGCCGCTAGTCAACTGCACGCTATTGGCTGTCCTGAATTGGTGGCGTCGACGCGTGAAGACTACGTGAACATTTGCGTCAAATTGGGACTGGACACTGATTAGTGAGTTGTTTGTTTCATTGCGTGCACACAAGCTCAATAATACAATAGAAGAAGGTCGAGTATGGATTAGTGATTATGAGTAAGCCTGGTTAGTCAGTGAATCGAAGGTTTCCGCTTTTGCTACTCTGCTGTTAATCCATCGATTAAGTTCTTGGTTGTTGTTGTAATTGTCTCGATCAGTTATTCAATTCCATTACGTTTGCAGCCTTAAAAGCACGCGAGCCAAAGTATGGAAGTCTCGCACCACCAGCACCCTATTCGACGTGCGACAGTATTGTTCCGATCTGGAAGACTTGTACTACAAAATGTGGGAACGGCGCGCGCGGGGACTCGAACCTGCGCATATTACTTCCTGAATGGTAGTAAACAATGAATGAACACTTTGCGCCTGTTGTGGATATAGATTTCGTTTTTGGACATCTCTAAATACTTTGACTGTAATATTTGCTGAAAATTTCTCTTGTTCAATTTCCAGTGCGTGCGAGTGTGTGTGTGTGTCTGTGTTCAGATCGCCTTTGCCTCTGTGTGTAAGCTATCGTATGGACTGCTTGTTTGTGTTCCACACTTATTTATCTGCGTTACATAATTTAACCCACTCTCGTATTTACAGTCTATACCCGGTTTCGCTGCGGCCCAATTACTGTTTCGATTAATGAATCTTTGTTCTGTGTCCGGTTTGGTTCTGTGCAGTTTTTTAAGCTTTTAAAACACTTGTTTTGTAATTATTTTATGGTTGTATAAATCGTGTGTCACTCGTTTGTTGTAATACCGTTAGGGCGTTGTACTGGGCTTTGCTTCAAATTCGTTATTTGTGCAGTGTGCGTGTGTTTGTTAGTGTTTCCAAACTTTGCCATCACCAAAATGTCAACTTTCCATATGGCATATGAGCATTATTTTACTGAAAGAATGAATTGCTGATTTGTTGAGTTTTGTTTTAATGTTATAATTTTTGTGCCCATACATATTATTTTGATAACTTTTTTCATGTACATTGTCGTTTTTTATGTCTGTGCTCCGCTTGTGTATTCCTATTTCGCTGCTATCCGTGCGTCTATTTACCGTTAGCTTTCCATTTGCCATTTTTTTCAATATTTTTCGCGCTCCATGGGATATTTTGTCGAAACATAACGTTCGTTTGTTGCTTTCTAGTTTTTTTGCCGTCTGAACTGTACCGTGTTCGATATAAAATATTGGAAATCAAAGACCGTATTTGGTGCATCTTAGTTTTGCATGTTATTTGAGTGTTGCCCTCTCACTCGCCTGTTTTGGCTACAGAAATTCTTTTTAATTTTCAGTTCTCTGTCCAACCTTCAAGCCAATTGTGGACTGGTTGACATACTGTTGTGTGAAGGACGTGTGTCAGCCGGTGTACAATAAGCCCAAAGCTCATTTGTTTGCATTTCAGGCGCAAAAAACGATCAAATATGGTGCTGTTGTTTGTGATTTTCTTACTGCTCTGTTGTTGCGTGCCCGGGTCGTTGGCAGAATTTGACGATTGGACGACGGATGATTTTGCGATGTTTGATTTGGTGGAAGAGTTGCAGGGCATCAACTTCTATGAAATGCTGGAGGTCAATCAGGTTGGTGGAAGATGTTCAGTCATTCCCCAACGCAGCGAGAGTTCACTGGCAAACTTAACAAGAGTTTGCTTCATTTATCCTTCCCTCGTAAACGGTCCGAGCCTGGAACTGGAGGCCCTGTACTCGCACCAACCCCAAACGAGCCTCTGTCACATTTTTGTTGGTGCGCACGTAATCGAAATCTCTATCTGTCAATCGACCAACGTCAAGTAGTTCATGGGGATGTGTCTAACGGTATTCACACACATAATGTGTGTGCATGCGGTCGCATGACCGATATCAAGCGTAACCAGTTTTTTTGGACAACCAATTTTGACGCCGTCCTGAATCTTCTCGCGACCGAAAACGAGTATAGATGATATGTCATCTCTAGGGATCGGTGGAGGGGTACCCGACACGTACCCTTTTTGGATGCCCCAGCATTGGCGATCCCTTGTCGCATTCCCCAGTGCACTATGCTTTCGATACAGGACGCACGAGTTGGCGATATCAAACGTGCGTATCGACGTCTGAGCCTGATGTTTCATCCTGACAAGAACAGGGCGGAAGACGCGGCTGTCAAATTCCGACAGGTATACTTCCAACAAATTTGTTGCGATTTTGTAAGAATTCAAATCAACCAGTTTCAAACCTGCGTTTTCAGTTGGCTGCTGTGTACGAGGTGCTCAAAAATGAAGCCACGCGTGAAAGGCGAGTTTCGTCCGTCAAAACTGTTTTGTTTGGAAAGTTGTTTATTGTGGATTGTAATTTCTATGAAACGTTTTTTTAGGTACAACAACGTACTCGAGTTTGGCCTGCCCGATTGGCGCCAACCGATTTTCTACTATCGAAATCTGCGCAAAATGCCGCTCTGGGAAACACTGCTCATTCTGACCGTCATTGTTTCAATTGCTCAATATCTGATGATGTGGGGTGCTTACTGGGAACGAAAATACACTATTGTTAGTAGTTTTGACAAAGAAATACCGAGACGAAATTCAGCGGATGGTTATCGGTTCGGTGTTTTGCCCACGTGACTTTTGCATTACTGAATCAATGTTTAGAAATTTTCGTATTAGACTGCGGATATGTAACAAATGACGTTTATCCTGGCTGAAATCAGTGACATGATTCTCAAGTCTCGACATATCGTCATAATGCAGACGCCAAGTGATCGCACCTCTTTGTATTCTGTTGTCGCGTGCTGCTGCCTAAAATATCGGTAGTATGTTTTGCAGCAAAGTTATCTCGAGTCGAAGCTGCGGAAGCAAGAGAAGAAGCTGAAACGTAAACACAACGTCGACGTGGATGAGCTGATTGACGAACAGGTGCAGGAACAATTACAGCGACCGAACTGTAGATCGTTGTTCCCCATTTGGTTGTTGAGGTTGGTATTTTTTGGTTCGTTGCTTCAGTTCAGATTGCCCTCTTTATAGTGGGTCTCCTTTAATGTCAAATTCACCAGTATGGTGTCAAAACGTGACCGACTGCACTGTCCCTCACAACACAAGTCTAATAAAGACAAGGTTAATTTTGACTCTTCTTCAGAATAACGTTCGAGGCCATTATATCTACACCCACGGCATTGAAGGGTCTCTATGATTGGGCGATGACGCCAAAAGTGGTATCTGCTGAGGAAAATTCTGATGATGAATGTTAGCCTGATTTTCTGTTTCTAGCCTGAAAAGTTCAAACTCGAGCATGCGTGCATGAATTTCCAAGGCCAACTTGGTGGTCGGTCTTCTTCCAAGGCCATCTTTTAACTAACATTTACGGTGGTCCAAAATTAGTGGCATTTGTAAATCTCCCAAGATATCCCATCCGTAACGATCGCCCTTCCCACGTCAGAAAACCACCAGTGACCCAAACGGACAAGAGAGACGTATGCAAGCGTAACAGAGTGCAATGTTTAGCGCACCAAAATGATCCGAAGTCTCACATTCCCAATTGCAGCAGTGCCCGTGCGGGAACGAGTGCGCGTTGAACACGTTGAGTACGATATGGCCGAGGCTGCCCGCCCGGTGAATACATGGACCGTGGTGGACTCGGACCAAAACAGGGAACTGGCCAACAGCAAACCTACAGAGACCAGGACTGGACGATGGACGATCGATGAACTGAATTATCTGGTGCGGATATTTTGTTTCCAGCTTGCTTCGGACGACCTTCGGTGAGAGCAGTCCGAAACGGACAACCAAAAACTGCACACAACTGGCACCTGCTGCGCAACTCATTTGTGGCATTTCAGATGCATACTGCATATCGTCAGCTAAGACCAGGAAATTGTTCTTACCACAACAAAAAAACAACATCATAGCAATACGTTTACTAGTTTGCACGTTTCCACGATCTGGTGCACCGCCCGTCTGTCTGTGTGAAGGCAGATCGCAACGAGTAAACTGAAACAGCCGCTGTTCCATTACAGTCTTGCTTCAAAGTAATGATTTTGATTGGCGTCTAGAAATTTCTTCAGTATTCTCACTGTCGTCATATGTAAGGTCCAAAAAAAGTACAGTTATAGTGCATGATTTGGGTGGGGTTGAGAGAATTGACTGTAACACAATTCGATTATTTTTGACGATTTCAGGTGCGATTGTCGACGAACAAATTGCCGGTGGGCACGCCAAATCGATGGGAGAAAATGGCCGAAGCACTGAATCGCAAGCAGAACGACGTGACGAACATGATTGGCAAATTGAAACACGTCGATCCGAATGGTTGGGTTGGCTGATTGTGAAATGGTTGACGCATGGCTTCGAATAACGTAGTTGACGTTGTGATGATGGCGAGGCCCGTATGAACCAAGTATTTTTTGGCCGGTTCTCATAAGACTGGTCAGTATTTCACACCGCTTTTGAACTGACACTGACCTGCCCTGCCTGACCACAAGAGTTCAGCACACGTTTTTAAAAAAAGTTCGCCGTTTCAACCAATCCGTGAAACGTTCACAGTTTCTGCTTCACGCCTGCGCTTTTAATATGCAGCGTGTTACTGTGTACAAAGAGGGGCATACCGTATTTCAGAATACTACCAACTCTGTCAAGGGTCAGCATCCGACGGCACAAACAGCACGACAACCGATTCGACCACTTCAGTTCAATCCAAGAATTCCACGCCGACAACAACACCCCAACGACCAAACGCGATCGCGACGGAATGGACACAGAACGAACAGAAACAGCTGGAGTCGGCCATGCAACAGTTCCCGAAAACTGTGGATGATCGATGGGAGAAGATTGCCGAGTGCATACCTGGTCGTACACAGGTTGGGTTGGGACGTGATTTGTGCCTGTTTCGTGTCGCTTCAATGTCGTCTACAGGAAGGCCTCTTTTAGTGATCCTTCATGTTGCGCAGATGAAGTAACCCCATTTACAGTGACAGACGGTTTCGTGTTCTTATCCCTTGTTGAAGTCTTATGTCCATCATATGAACGTGCACTGACGATGTCCTTGTGCACCGTTTGTGAAAACGGCAATGCAACTCACTCGACGTGGCTTTCTGTGTGATGAATCCGAGAAATTCACATGTTCTCGTTTTCAGGAAGAGTGTCTCGCCCGGTATAAACACTTGGTCAGTCTGGTTCGTCAACGGAAAGCTGTCAAATCGTGATCAGAAGACGATTTTCGATTCAATCAACATTTATTTATTCTTGCTTAATGCACGGGTCGCACAAATTTTCATTCAAATCTCTTCACTGGAATCTAAATTTCTCGTTTTTGGACAATTATGCCTTTTCTGTTAATCTTCGGTTTTCCTTTGTGATTGAGAAGGGTGCAAAAATCGGCATTATATGTCAAACCAATTTGTTTTGTTGACTCTTGTACTGCCAGGATGCCTGTGATTTCTTACATTTCTATCGTTTGTTTTGGCACAGTGCAACTTTGTGGATTAAGAAAATCAAAAAAAATGGCCCAAGTTATCTGACTTGTTATGTGTTTGGTCACGTATATTACGAGCCGTACGCTTCGTGCCGCTGTATCATGATTATTGTTGTTGCTGAACCTTTCTGTTTTATGCAGGTGTTGTTTCATATCATTGCTTGCTTCCCAAAACGCTTGTTTCAGCCAAGTGCCTGGCCTGTGACCTCGTGGTTTTGCAAGTTGTCTCTTGTTCTGGTTGAAGAAAACAAACTTGTTTGACTGGGTAGTGAGAGCACACCAGTCAACACGGCAACATTGCTCCAACAGTTCCTCTGCGCATTGTACGGGAAGTATTACCTCTTCTAAAAACAGCTATCAATGCTTTGCCATATGAACCAAGTCAACTTTGTGCTGCTTGTTCGTGTCTGTGTCACGTGTTTACCATCTGCCCAACGTGTTTCAACCAGCCTGTTTTCCGTGCAGGTGTTTACGAGCCCAGTTTGGCGGGTGATATGCACATGCGTGTGTTTGCTTGTGCACAGTTTTTGGTTGTTGTCGCGACTGGTCTCAGTTCAGTTTGACTCTGTTTTTGAATGTTGTGCGGTCACGTATGCAAGGTTATGCACAAGTGTATTGCTTGATGTTGTGTTTTCTTCACTATTTCAGGGTATAATTTCACATTTGTTTCAAAGGGGCGGCGGTGGGTCACTCGACCAATCAATTCAACTTGTCCAACTAAATCGTTTCCAATTCAAACGATCAAAATGGCCGAATGCGGTGGTTCATACAGCACTTATCTGAGTGCCGAGAAACAGGACGAGTTGCGCAAGATCGCCAACGCGATTGTGGCACCCGGCAAGGGCATTCTCGCCGCCGATGAGAGCACAGGTGGGTGGGAGAAAAAATGATGAAAAAAGTAACCTTCCGGTCACTTGTCCGGATCAGTGTTGGAGGTACTCTTGAGGGCGGATACCTACTGTACCGGGCTCGGAGAGGGGATACCTTACCTACTGTACCAGAGCCGATGGCCTGGGGAATTATGTACTAAGGGGGGTTAGATTTTTGGGTGAAAATTTTTATTATATGTGGAATCGTGTGAAAACGTAGTGTATATGCGCGCGCAGCGCGCGAATTGGGTAATTTGAGATAAAAACCACTGTCCCGGGATGAAAATCGGGGGATACCTACTGTACCGGGCTCGGAGAGGGGATACCTTACCTACTGTACCAGAGCCGATGGCCTGGGGAATTATGTACCAAGGGGGGTTAGGTTTTTGGGTGAAAATTTTTATTATATGTGGAATCGTGTGAAAACGTAGTGTATATGCGCGCGCAGCGCGCGAATTGGGTAATTTGAGATAAAAACCACTGTCCCGGGATGAAAATCGGGGGATACCTACTGTACCATGCCAAACATCGGGGGGGGGTACCTACTGTAGTGGGGGGCTACCCCCAAACCCCCACCTCCAACACTGGTCCTGATCCATGTCAAGTCAACGTAGAAATCTGTCATAACGTGGATGGTGCGTGCGGTTCGAATCACGTCAAAAATGTTTCACCATTCTCGTTGCCTTGTCCGTTCAGGCACGATGGGCAAACGTCTGCAGAACATCAACCTTGAGAACACGGAGGACAATCGTCGCAAATACCGCCAACTGTTGTTCACCAGTCCGAAGTCCGTGTCGCAGCACATTTCGGGCGTGATTCTGTTCCACGAGACAATGTACCAGAAGGCCGACGATGGAAGGACCTTCGTACAGGTCTGTATTTTTTACCTCTTCAGTTGGCCCGTAACAAAGACTGCTCAGCTGATGTTTCACGCACGAGTATTGATGCTAAAAGTAGAAGTCACGTGTGTATCTACAGAGCTGCATTCGTGTAACCATTTCCAGGTGCTGCAAGAAGCCGGCATTATTCCGGGCATCAAAGTTGACAAAGGCGTCGTGCCGCTGGCTGGAACAGTCGGCGAAGGCACCACTCAAGGTTGGATTTTAAAGTTTTTTGTTGTTTCCAATTGGTGTGCGCCTTGTAAAACGTTGAGATTTCGAAACTTCCTGGTGAGCGTGAAAGTAGTGCATTAACTGCCTGAAAACATGATTTACGCTGGTCATAGTATTTTCACCAAGACAACAAGATTCGACCGATAGTTAGGTGAGTTGAGTTCAGTTTAACCCCGCATTTCTCGTTGTTGCATGAGGTAATCGCGTATAATATGCAAGTGTAAAATGATGTTGATTCCACAGGGCTTGACGATCTGAATCAGCGTTGCGCCATCTACAAGAAGGACGGTGCGCAGTTTGCCAAATGGCGTTGTGTGTTGCAGATCGGCTCACACACGCCCAGTCACGTCGCCCTGGCCGAGAATGCCAATGTGTTGGCGCGCTATGCCAGTATTTGTCAACAGGTTCCTCTCGGTGCATGTACACTTCCTTGTATGTATCTACAATTGTTTTCGCTGTGTATTAACATAGCGCGTGCATAAACACACAAGTAATACCTGAGACGGGTTTGATCGGTATGTCAGTGTCAATTCAAGCACGCAGCTTGGTAGTTGACGATTTTGTGCGCAGCTTTTCGGCGCAGACAGCAATGATCCTATGATTATGGCACGTGCTATGCTACAACACGTAACATTGGTTCTATGTACACCGGACGTTCGTTTCTCATTGCAGAACGGCCTGGTGCCGATCGTCGAGCCCGAGGTGTTGTGTGACGGTGAGCACGATTTGGAACGTTGCCAAAAAGTTACCGAACTGACGTTGGCCTACACGTACAAGGCACTGGCCGACCATCATGTGTTCTTGGAGGGCACACTGTTGAAGGTTAATGGGCGATAGATATTTTTTGATTCAGGGTTTTGTGAAATTTGTGGCAACGATTTTGGGGCATAGATCTGCGGTTTTCATCGCATCGCAGTGTTTTGTTCCTGTGCGTGAGAGTGGTGCGCCCCTGTGTGAAACATCAGTCCGCTCAATGTCACATGACTTCCATTATTATCACTTTTGTCCCAATAGTGTCTAACGTGGTGGCAGTTTGTTGGCATAAGGAGAGTGGCAAGCATACAGTACATACAATACCGTCCCAGAACGTCAGATGGCTGATGTTACACTCGATATAGACCTGGCGGCGCAGGAGCACTGCATCGCTCTCGACCTAGCATACCACAGAAACACGGCGAAAACAAAGTACCGAAACCAAAACCAATTCCACACGTAAATCCGCAACTTTTCAGCCAAACATGGTGACGCCTGGGCAGTCGTGCACCAAAAAGTACACGCCTGAACAAATAGGATGTGCGACGGTGACCGCGTTGCGTCGGGGTGTGCCATCGGCCGTGCCTGGTTAGTGGGCAATGCGAGATGGTTGTTGGGGGTAAATTGCGCAACGGACCACTGGATGGGCACGCCATCAAGTGGACAGTGTACCTAGATGACCCAGCTGTGGGTCTGCTTGTCGTTTGCCGACCCTGCCTTGATGTTTTACTCATTCGGCAGTGGGTGTCTAGACCAGAAGAGAACAGTTCCCAAATAGTGATCGGATACTGGTGCACACAAATTGAGAATAGATATTGTATGTCGAATTTGGCTGATGGATGATATCAAATTTCGACCAGCGTTAATGTTGTGCACAGACGGTCGGTTGTGTGACAAACGATGTTTACGCTGGTCAAAATCATTTTCAATCCGCAAATGTCGAATAATATGTGTTCACAAACATGAAGCGTCACATGTCGAATACAGGACCGATGACCGAGTGTCGTAATAATGCCGCGGTGCTGTTCTCATGTTATTCCGTCACCCTTGCTGTTTCAGGCATCGTATTCCTGTCCGGGGGTCAGTCTGAGATCGACGCAACCGTCAATTTGAATGCGATCAACAATGCAGAGGGTGTCAAGCCGTGGCGTCTGTCGTTCAGCTACGGGCGTGCGCTGCAGGTAGAGTAACATCTGTGTTACCAGCGAAATTGTCATACAGTTTGGCCTCTTTATAGTGATCCTCGACAAATGGCGATGGACCGTTCGGTTCTCATTTTATATTCAATTCACTTTCCGCTCCATACTTTTGACTGTAGTTCGCTCAACAAACATGACCGTGTATTGTTTTTATGATGCCCTGCCAAGTGTTCTATCAAAATACACTGTGTGATGTTTCAGGCTAGTGTGCTGAAGGCGTGGCAAGGCAAGGATGCCAATGTGCTCGAAGCGCAGAAAGTATTCGTGCATCGCGCCAAGGTCGGTTGATGCTTGTCTGTGTGAACGAACAGCTCTCAGTTTTGACGGTTTCATCCTGTTATAACTGGGACGTCGTCGGTGCGAATGCACCAGATGCCCGCGTGACCTAATGAAAGTGTGGAGATCACACACGCAGTACTGAACGATGCAAATTATTCCAGAACGGTTCCAATATTGGTGACCGAAAAACGGATCTTGTGAACCGATGGCTTTCACAAACTTTAAGTTTCATCAACTATCTTGATAATCAGGCAACTTTCCTTTAAAATTTAGGCCAACGGCATGGCGACCGCTGGGACGTACGAGGGTGAGGACAAATCGGCCGCCGCTGCTCAGTCGTTGTTCGTTGCCAAACACGCGTATTGAGTGTGAAACATCGCACCGTTGTTTGGATTGGAGGGTGAATTGATTGATGATAGTGATTGAAACATTAGAATGTGTAGTTTTATGTAGCTAGCGTTGTTTTGGGTTTGAGCTAACACTTCGCACTCCAGATTTTGTCATGTTTGTCGCCACTTATCACGTTACTACGGGCCTCACACTTTCCAGTTATTATACACATTCACATCCACATGTAGTGATTCGTTGTTTGCGTGGTTGGTTTCATAGTCATTTTTCATCTCCAGATAGTTTTGGATGGATGTTTAGTACTCTTTTGTTTTCTGCTAAGTTATTATTGGATTCAGAGGTAATATACCTGACAAATAAAAGTTCGGCATTTTTGCTGTAATCTGGTGGTATCACAAAACGTTTACAAACGTGTTACAAAACGCGAACGTGACACAGTCAGCAGTCTGTCCTCTTTGTGGTGAGCCTAGACTTATAATCGAAGAATTTAGTCCCAACGTTGCTGTAAATGTAATATTCGAGTGGGACCTGGGC
The DNA here is from genome assembly GCA_030248065.1 of Rhynchonema sp. JSB1_4. Lineage (NCBI taxonomy): Eukaryota > Metazoa > Nematoda > Chromadorea > Monhysterida > Xyalidae > Rhynchonema > Rhynchonema sp. JSB1_4. Next base: position 14,219 of record JASAMV010001950.1, read on the forward strand.
TGAAAGGTCTCTGCGATGGCAAGCACCTGGTCCCGGTTGGCCATGTCACTAAGAAGAAGGCAGACTCTAGAATAGTCACATTGATTTATCAAATATCAAGTTTAGTGCCTTTTTCGTTGCACCACAGTCGTATTCGGCTGCACTTGGTTCATTTTCGTGATTTCGTCATCCGAATCGTTATCGCTTTCCGTTGGTGAATCCTGCAACGCAGAGTGCACGCACGTTCCTTCATCACAATAAAGGATTGCTTGAATTTACTGCGCTGCTTACATAATTTTACGACAGCAAAGAGTGAAATTTTATTCTGTCACGCTTTTTGCAACAGACGGTCGATATCCCGAAAAAGCTTAATCTGAGCATATAGCCGTGATAACTACTGATGAGATCCGAACACTTGCGTGATTTTCAAGGCATCGACCAGACGGAATGGCACAGTAGTCAGTGCATTGGGGGGCCAATTTTGACGGCAACGACTACGATTTGACGTTTGGCCAACCAACACAAAATATCAGTCAAATGGTCTTCAGTCGCTAATGCATGATCAAGTCAAACTGTGGTATAGTAGGCATTGGCATTACCACCACCAGGGCAATAGTTGTAATTGCCACCAAAGTTGATATACCGGTAAAGGCTTCGCACAAATGTGCAAATCTACGGTTATCGTTTGTACGGTCAAGTGCGCCACCAACCAAATGTTCCTCCAACTCCTGCATCAGAATCAGCTCCTCGATGTCCGCCTCATAAGTGATGCCCACCGGCCACCCGTAGTATTCCCTTAATATTTATGTTTTGAATTTTCGATCAGCAGTTTGCAAACATGTCGAGTGACAATTTGGTTTATTGTAGAGTGGTTAACAAAGACCATTGACCCCCTCTGACCTATAAACAAATATGCCCGTTGCGACAGCGTACAACAGGAACATTCCGGTAAAGAAATTGCCAATCCCTTTGTAGACCTCGTCTTCCAAATGGAGCACCGTCAGTGACAGTGCACCCAGCACGCCACCGGTGTCGTTTGCGCACAAATACAGGCCGGTGTGATACTGTTGGGCTGAGTCAATGTGTAAGGTGCCACTGATCGAGATCTGAAAGCCAATGTACAGTATGTGTTTGGAAACACCAGCCGGGCGGTGCATCAGGTCATCTTCGCAAAGGCATGGTCACGTAATCCCAAAAGAATATTTCCACGTTTATTGACGATGGCACTATATGCATACGTAGTTCAATCGTTTGTGATAAAACTTTGTTAGCTGGTCAGAACATCAGGCGTTTGTAAATCTGGAAACATTAATTGATGCATATTCGTGATCGAGATATTTTATCTGGGTGTACTTTGAACCAGGGACCAACCGTAGTCAAAAATGTCATCCAAAGCAACCATAAGTTATAGGCTGCGTTGGATGACATTTTTTACAACGGTTGGAGGAAGAGAAATTATTCAGTCACCTTCGTGTGACCATCGACCACCCCATCTTCGCCGGGCATCAGCCTGTCCCCATTTCGTGTCCAACGTATTGCTTTCAGTTCATACTCGCCCGTTGATGTTTCACTGTGGCACACAACACGCACTGTTGACTCGGTGAATGCTGTGTGGCTGTAGTAATCATCCGCGGTGGAAATCGGTTCCGTCTGCAGATGTACCAAAATTTATGATCGATCTTTTCTTGTCTTGTGACGTGACTTTCTACTTTTTTCTGTTTTGTTGAATTTTGCGGATGCCACTCATTTTGACCGGTGTAAAAATTGCTCGGTAGCTGTGCGGGAAAAACAGTTACGCTGGTCGAATGATGCGAAATCGGTGCCCGCCAATAGTACGAAAAATCAGTGACCCAGACAGGTGTTTATAACCAGCAATGGGCATGACAACAACAGTGAAGCTGCTTACATGTTTTGCTTGGATCAGAAGCTGGAAGTTGGTGGCATAATCCAGCTCACAGCCAGTCTTGCGAGGCACACGGGTGACCAAGGCATTTTTATTCCACTTTGGTTTTATGATAAAATTAAGAAGTGGCCGATAGTGCAACAATTATCAAGGCCTGACGTGAACGCAACAATTTTCACGTCAAAGTCATCTAATAACCTGCAGATCATGCCTGGTGCTAATGCCAAACAACGTTTGTTTCCATTTGTTGCTGATGGCTTCCGCTTGGCCAAGGTTCAAAAACAGCAGCATCGTCATCAGAAGCATGATGATAAGGAAGCAGAACTAGGTGGTTGTTTTGTGTTCAGCAATAATATCAAAATGTGTTTGATCCCAGTCCAAAAATTCCACGAAAGTTCATGCAAGTGTCTTCAAACGAACACTTTAGGTTGGCTGTCACCGTCAGAGCAGTGGCATTAGGAATGCTTTCACAAGCAGCCGGGACACCGACCCCGGTTTGGCGGAGGACCCGGGTGCCAACCAGATGGAGAAAGAATTTTTGTTCGCAAAAAATTTTGAATGTTACATGTGCTCACCGTTGTTATTCCATGAAGTCACATCACCAAGACAGCATCCGCCAATTTTTATCCAAGGATACAAATGCTACCTCCCACCATAATTATATTGCTGGTCTTTATTCCGTTGTTGATTGTAAATATTATAAATTTGCACAAAATGTAAAAAAACATCGAAAAAATTTCCACCACTTTTGAGCACACGATCACAGATCATTAAATAAACGATCTTTGAGATAATGAACAAAACGTGGTACACAATATACACAAAGTCAATACCTCATATTGCAATATAAACAATTTCAGAGTAAAAATATGCGAATGCAGTATATAAAATGTATACCTAAATATTATCATAATGTCATGCAAACAAGCACAAAACGATTATTATTTGCTCTGAAAAACGGTTATGCGAACATCAACATCGCTGACCAGAAGAACACGGGTGCTTGCTGTAAAATGTCAAACAAAAAACGTGACAACTCCAGAATGGCTGACACCGATCGCCGACTCATTGTCTAAATGACTAACACAACTTTTTTCGAGTTAAAACTTTTGAACACGAAGTGTTAGTCAACTATCTGCATCAACCACTCCGCAAGAATCCAAGCTAAAAATGTGCACGATGTGAATAAATAAAAAAACGGAAGTGAGAATTGAGGCTTTGCAATTGAGGTTTCGGGATTGCATGTATGTACAAGAGAGGAGAAAGTGCATACTTAGGCCAACAAGATTGGATGGAGCAGCAGCTGTAATGGAATCAACGAGCACAGATAAGGATTGTAGTCGCGTTCAACTTTGGAAGAAACTATAATAACAACGGAATGTGCTGTACAAAAACAACAGATAACCGCGAGCATTTACGATCAAGCATATAGTACAGATATCCAGCAAACCGAACTACCTGTCGAAGTAGAACAAAATCTCAGAAAAAGTACGGCAAACCAAACACCAGTGGTAACGAATGCAAAAATACCAAGTTCAAAACAAAATTATGCAGAATCACACTGACTAGTAGAGATTAGTGTTCGAATTTTGCGTGTGTGTTGGAGCAAGACAAAATTTTGGCAACCGACGACCAGGCCAATGAACAAACAAGACACGCGCGACGCACGCAAAACATACAAAAAAGCAACAATATTTGGAAGAATAACAAACAATATAGTAACAAACACAACCAGATTTTGATTTTTGTTTCTCAAGGCAACGCTACCATATCGTGGACAGTCGTCGATAAAAGCAAACGACAATATCAATACCAATGATAATACTGCGAGGGATGAGACCGTGGTGGATTGAATGGTTTGAGATGAGAGTGGGTGCAGACATATGGAGAGATTTATTGATTGATTCGAGTTGAATTTGATCAATCAGCCATGAAACATCATTCGCTACTCTCTTCGCTCACTTCGATTTCTTCTTCGTCGTCGCTTCGCACATCCTCGACCTCAACATCAGAAAAAAATCGGGTAAGGAAACTTGAAAAATCCTACCTACAGCATTCAATGTCAGCCACATTTCTGCTGACAAATGCTGAACATTAACCGCTGCTGTTTGGTCAAGTGCTAAATTTGTTTGGTTTTTTCATTTTGCTGACACGAGTCGGGGTGGGGTCGAAAACCCCGAAAAAACGCCGAAAAAAAACGCCGAAAAATAAAAACCCCGAAAATAAAACCCCGAAAACGAAAAACCCCGAAAAAAAACCCCGAAAACGAAAAACCCCGAAAAATATAAAATGTGTGGAAAACAATTCTTTTGGTTAGAGAAGGGTATTCATGTCGTTCGTGCACCAAAAAATGGGCACTGGTACAGTTCGGGCACAAGTTAGGTAATTCTCCTTTGTTCATGTCTTCCTGGCTGGCAGCATAAGCCTAAGCCTAACCCTGAATGAAGGCCTATTCCGTTAAACTTTTGTGGATGTTGCCTTCATGTGGCCAGGTCTTCCTGGCTGGTAGCCTAAGCCTAAGCCTAACCCTGAAGGAAAGCCTGAGCAGTTAGGTTTTTGTGGAAGTTGTCTTCAAATGGACAGGTCTTCCTGGCTGGCAGCCTAAGCCTAAGCCTAACCCTGAAAGAAAGCCTGTGCAGCTGTACATTTGTGGATGTTTCCTTCATATGGACATGTCTTCCTGGCTGGTAGCCTAGGCCTAAGCCTATGAACAAGCCTAAGCCCAAGTCTAGGTTCAAGTCTGATCCGAAGCCAATTTATCAAGTGTAGGGGTGATGTTTCACTCGTGGGTCACGAGCGACATGAATACCCACCTCGAACAAGATTTTTTTTCATCCTTGACATTTTTTATTCATCGGGCTTTTTTCGGGGTTTTTCGTTTTCGGGGTTTTATTTTCGGGGTTTTTCATTTTCGGGGTTTTTTTCGGGGTTTTCCGTTTCGGGGTTTTTTTGCGGGGTTTTTTTTCGGGGTTTTCGACGGCCACCAGTCGGCCAAACCTTGTTCGCTGTACATGAATTTTAATTCACAGGTAATTCGACCAAACATTAATGTAACCGCCTCACACACAGCTCGTCAAACGAACGTACCTCTCCGTATCTGATGGTCATATAGACGACCTTAGCGATCATATACGACCAAACGGCGTGCAGAATTTGCAGCACGAGCAGCAGGGCGTTGAAGAAGAAATAGACGGGATACCAGACGACCAGCGCTGGCGCCTCGACGAATGTCGCGTACAGCACCCTACAATCCGACAAGGCTAATTGAAAAGTAAGTGACACACATGGTCCTATAATGCAATCGACGCAGTTGGACTTGATGTGCACGCGCAATGGACGTCGGAAAAAGAAGACATTTTTGTTGGGGCCTGCTAAGTCCTTGTGATTTGGTCACAACCTTCAACTTCCACATCATCAGTTTCAATATATTTGAGGTCCTTTTGTGGCCTCGATGTACATCATACTTGTCGAGTTAATGACGCTGTTTCAACAACGTGTGCCATCCCCACTACACGCCACAAAAGACAAGATCAGAATATGGCACAAAAACGTACGTGTAGGGCAGTATAACGCATCGTGTCACAAACCAAGTCAGCGCAAAAATCGCAAAGGCAATGTCGCACACCAGCTTATTCTCCAGATATCTGTTCATTTTGGCGAACTGAAACATAAAGAAAATGATTCGTTTTTCCAACACGGATTGAAATTCAATCTCCGTAATTCCATTCAAAATGAATTTAACACCAAATAGGTTTGATGATCAGTGTTTGACAAGCTCTTTCTAATGATCAACATCACGAACCTCGAGCCAAATATCGACCGCGTCGTGTATGACCATTATTAGCGAACCAGCACGAAGGAAATTGGCAGCCCACGAGAACCATAGCAGCGATAGGGTGGCCACGTGGTGCACAAACATCATTTCGAAATCCTGTGATAATTTTCGTTTTTGCTTCTGGAATCGAAAACCAAAAAAACCGGGGCCGAAATTGTTTTCGATCGGCTCAGGTAATTTATTCCAATCGTTTAAGAAACGTTTCACGCAGATGGAACGAAAGTAGTCAGAGCACAGCGCCGCAGTGTTAAAAAAATCAGTGCAAAAATGAATAAAAAACTGACTTTGCGATGAACGTCGGTAAATTGCGAAACCATCAAAGACCAGTAAAATGCGGCTTCCATTTTGTAGTAAAATTTGACCTCGGGATCAACGGGATGAAAGGGATAACCAATGAAAAAGTGCGCTTGGTCAGAAAACCAACATTTCTGAAAAAAATAACGACCTTTTGCAGAATTATTACGCGAGCATGCGTGAACAATTTTTCCATTGAACAAATTACTAACGTCCCAAAGCGCCCAGAGGCCATAGAAAAATGCAAATGTGTAGAATGCGAATCGCCAGCTGAAAACATAATCACAAAATAAACGTTGGACAACGTTGCTTTCGTTTGAGAAACACAGACCAATTAAAACACAACGCAGACCGTTGCGAACAAAACACCAGCACAACCAATAAATATAAAAGCAAGAAATTCCAACTAACGCGCTCTCGCAGAATTTATCGAGTGTTGATTTTGGAATGACAATCGGCCGAAAACCGCCGGAGGTCGAGACGGTGCGCACTCGTCGTCGACCCACAATTGGACCATTGGCCATTTTATGCGGACTGCCGCCGTCAACAAAAACCGAGTGGAAAAGCTTTCGAACTCGACGGTAGGTTCGTTTGAAGATGTTCGGCAGTTCACTGCCCGGATCGGGCAGGCCCAACAACTTGCCGAGTGGGCGCGCGATCAGCCTGAATGGGCAAACATGCGTTGGGCACGCTGTGAAACGAATTTGTCCGATGATGAACTTCGCTTTGTGCAGGATGAAGGTATTGGTCAATTCACAATCACACAACGAGCACGTCCGTTCGAGTTATGTAGTATCCTTCACTGCCAGTGTAGTTCCTGGTCCGAAGGGGGAACAGGCGGTACCCCCCTTTTTTCGGAGGGGGAACAGACGTACCCACCTGGGGGGGAGGATCCAAATTTGGAGAAAAGTCATTTTTTGAGGTCGAAATTTTGACTCATTTTTTGCCCTTTTTGGAAAAAAATCTCAATAAGAAGGGCATTTTGGCGATTTTTGACGACATTGACCAAAAGTCACTCATTTTATGCCTAAAAATGCCTATTTTAGGCCTAAATTTGCCCATTTTAGGCAAAAATTGGGGAGCAGACCTACTCGGAGGGGGAACAGTGGGGCAGGCGTACCATGGAGGGGGAACAGACGTACCCGAGGGGGACCTCCCCCTCCCCCTAGGAACCACACTGTTCACTGCACTAATGTAGCACCCTTGCGCTGCAGACTTTTTTTATTTTTTTTGTCGGAAGCAGGAGGCTCAAATCCATTGTTTTCAAACCACATTTCGCACTGAGCCTCACAGCAGTTTTTGAGGTCAAATACCCTGGACCTGTTGTTTGATATCTACTATACTGTTTAATTTTTATCGGTTTATTCCACAAAGTATAAACCACCAATTGAAAACGATGCATTAGGCGCTTTTTGGCAAGAAAATTGGACTTGCACCTGGACTTTCGAGCTTGTACCAAAAAATCAGGGCCTTACCTATCTTGGTGTAAGCTGCATGATGCACATGGTAAATTTTGAAATAGAAAACCATTCAGATCGCTTCATGATGAATCACGCACAAAACCACACCTCGAATCGTATGCCCAATAACGAAAAAAACAAACAATGACGAACCATTCGAAACCGATGCGAATGAGAATGAAGACGAACGCATACGCAATCGGCATGTACATTTCATTGAAATCAGGATAGTTTTCTGGTCCATTCGGGCTGATGTCGGCCCAACTGACACCGGGCGGCAGCCAAAACCTGTCGCTCCAAAACCACGATCGAAAACCCTCGAAAATCTCGGTTGCCATATTTGCGACTATGGCGGCAGCTCTGCAAGCAACGATAAAAGCTGAAGTGATGACGGCATAGTTTTTTAGACACTTTTCAGGTTCAATTTGTACCTAAAATATCAGAATTGCAAGGTGCAGGTCGCAGGTGCAAGTTGCAGCTGACAAATTTAGAAAAAATAAACCCTGGATGACGACGACTTTCTGCGAGGGGAGGGAGCGGTGGCAAGCGACAGCCAGCGTTGCGTGCAAGTGCAACAGTGCAAAAAAAATTTTTTTTGAAAAAGTGCCTACAGAAACCCGCATTTAGGAGCCCAATTCTCAAACATTTTGCGCTTCGCGTATAGTTCAGCATCATATTTTCCTTGCAAAACTGTCTTTGAGCCCTACTTGACGAAATCCCACCCAATTTCATTAGGAGATAAAAATCTTTGGAAAATCCCCCCCCCCCCCCTACCTCCGGTTTCCCCCTCTCCCCCCGCCCCCCTGTCTGTGATTAATAAATAACCCTCTTGTTTATAAACCGCAGCCGCAGAATAAACAGCGGCTACACATATATGTTTCGGCCCCCCTGCCCCGCCGTGAAGCCGTTTTCCCCTCGCCCCCGCCCCCCTGGCCGCTCCCCCCCCCCCGCTTTATTTTTTTTTTTTTTTTTTTTTTTTTTTTAAAACTAATTTATACATGAACAAAATGATGAGAAATAGTGTTTATAACAGTGAAATCGGGGTTGGGATGTCAAAACATAGCCATCATTTTTTGTTTGTTTTCTTGAGCTTAGCCTTAGGCTTGGGCTTAGGCTTTGGCTTAGGCTTAGGCCTAGGCTTAGGCTTAGGCTTAGGCCTACGCCTAGGCTTCTTGGGCTTGGGCTTAAACGTAATCTGAAGCGGCTGGCCTCAAAACGCCGTTTTCTGCCTTTTATAGGCGTGGATGATTTTCCAAAGATTTTTAACTCCTCTACCCAATTTCGTACTTTTGGAAAAACGCGTGAAACCTCGTGACGAGCCGTTTCATTCCGTTCGAATTGGAGGTACACTAATTTCCCCTTCGAAAAAGTAGGGAGGTACACTAATTTCCCCGCCGGACTATACTGGCAGGCGGAAAAAAAACCAAACCGTTTTTTTTCCGAGACCCGAATACTTTTCCATTTATTTTTCCGTGGGTACCTTTTCGGTTTTTGATCGGGAAAATATCGGTACTTTATTCCAATTTCTCCAAAAAATTGTAATGCAAAACTGATGAGTTTTTCGATTTCAGTGAAAAATTGGCTCGAGCACAAAAATTAACCGGCCCAAAATGTGCCAAAAAGCGTGTAAACCAAGTGTTTTCGACTGACTTCAACACTCTTCAAGAGCACTCTCGTCACTTCGAACAAATTTTGCACTGAAATTGTTATATTTTTCGAAATTACGTTCTTAAGTACTGGAAAAGTATTTGGAAAAAAACGGTTTTTTTCGGAAAAAAACCGTTTTTTTTCCACAAAAAATAAAGAACGGTTCTTTATGACAGTATACGCCGGACCAGGAACTACACTGCGCCTATTCAAATTCAAATTTTATCTGCAAGCTTACGCGAAGACCTTCACAAGATCCGGAAAAACCCTTAAAATAAAACAGTGTTAATAACAAAGAATGTGAACATGAATGAACAAA
>JASAMV010001951.1:0-13615 GCA_030248065.1 Rhynchonema sp. JSB1_4
TTTCAGCTGGCAAAAAATTGATGTCAAAATGTTGAGAACAGAGGCGTTTGTGGGTGGCTTGGCAGCTCTACTCGCATGGTGGTACGTGTTTCGAGAATCCACAACTTTGGACCCGAAGGACATGCTACCGCATTATGATTACATAATAGGTACCTAATGCCAGAGCCTTGTTAAAACGTTTGTACATGTTGCCGGTTGAAGCGAGTATCTCCGACGTCACAATAGTTGAGGTCAAAAATGCGTAAACAGTTCATGCATCGTTGTCGAGATCAAACTTGGTGAAGTCATCACATCAAAGTGATCGCACGACATGGGTAGTCACATCACGTGATGTGATCGGATGGGATCTGCCTTGCCCACAAACAACCGTCGCCCACGCGGCCTAAAGATTGTTGTTGTTTGCACATGCACTCTGCAATATCAACCAGCTGGCCATGTGTGTCTATGGCAGGGTGTTGTAGGCTGTGTGTGCACTGGTTGCATACAGTATATTGCACCTACACGCAAACAGCACACAAAGATTGACGCACATGACCGGCTGGGTGTAGTCACATCACAGCAATGTGGTCAGGTAATCCGATCCATCCTCGTTCGATCACCAAGCTCGAAATCTACCGATGTTTTGCGCACATGAACTAAAGATAATAACTAGAGGTGGGCGAACCCGGCACCAATGCAGTGCGTTGACCCAGCCACCCAGCTGTACTTACCGATTTGACTGATGTTTCATTGCAGTTGGCGCGGGTAGCGCAGGCAGTGTTCTCGCTGCTCGGCTCTCCGAAGACCCTACGAAAACAACTCTACTGCTCGAAGCCGGCTTTGAAGAGAATGCCTTCTTCCACACGCACATCCCGGGCCTGGCTGCTTGGTTGCAACACACTAAATTGGACTGGGACTATCGTACTGAACCACAACTGCACACCGCACAGGCCATGCATGACAAGGTACGAGGTTGACAGGTTGATGTGTCACCAAATCATGTCAAACAAAATCAAAATCAAGCAGGGGCGTGACACATTTATTGGTGGTGTGATCGAAAAGCGGCCGGTGAAAAAACCCCCTCTAATGTGCCTATCCACAGGGCAAAAAGAAAAAGGATTGAAAGGGCGGCTTTGATCGTTTGATTTTTCACATACCCCGCAAACTCGCAATCGCGGCCTGGGTTCTTTAGAATGCAATAAATAAACCTGGGGCAGCGTACTTTCCGTAAAGGTAGTGGGGGCCTTCTTGAGAAATCGAAATCTCAAATCCGAAGTAAATCACCAACAAGCTGCCAGAGGACTGATCTGGCATTCTCCTGTTTTCTGCAAACACAAATCGGTTGCTTGATTCAGCGACAAACGTGTGCGCGCGGCAAAGTGCTTGGCGGATCGAGTGTGCTCAACTACATGATCTGGAATCGATGCGACCCAAGTGACTTTGACAGGTTACTGTACTGAACGAGCATGATAACAGGGCTGACGGAGCTCAAAGCACTCTGGTACATTGTCATGGAAATGTATAGCTGACATCCAACCTTGTGATTAACGAACGACTTCCAACGAAGCGTTGGAGAGCGGCAGTAAAACGGGTCAAGTAAGCACCGTCAACACTGAGTGCAACTGTTTGGACGGGCGGGCGGTGCATTAGCTCATCGTCAGTGCTACAACAGAGCGCCAATCGGGCACGTGAGTTCCGTAGACAGCAAAGCACCACGAGCACTGTTGCAGATGGGCAGCAATACCAGGCTGTGAAGGCTGGTCATTCAAAGAGATGCTGCCGTACATGAAGAAATGTGAAAACGTGCATTTTCAGGCTGATGGTAAGGCGCGTGCGGATTTTCTTGATTGAGATTTTGTTGGGTGTAATTTTAACAAAGATTATATTAACTGCAGACTCACGGGGTCACAATGGTCCGCTGAATGTCAAACAGGCTCCAACCGCTCCGCTAACCGACGCGATCATACGCGCGGCCGGGCGGATGGGCTTGAACACGAATAAAGACGGGAATTCCCCCGACAATCACCAAGGTAAAATTTAGGGCCTTCGGCATGAGAAGAGTTATCTTGGTTCATTTAGTTGGTTCGTGTATGTGCAGCCATTAATTATGCATAGCTGTCACTCACAGGCGTGCACCGTCTGCAAACCAACATCAACGCCAAGGGTCAGCGTCAGTCAACGGCGAGTACGTATTTGAGACCGGTCATGCACCGACCGAATCTTCATGTGATCACACAGGCTCATGTGCAACAGGTATATGGTACCAGATGCAATTTTAGGCTGCTTGAGTCCTGCGCCTGCAGAGCCTGCGCAGGCGCCACACAAAACATATGGTACATACTGTATGTACAAGGTCAGCGGAACATCCTCCGAGCCTGCCGCAAGCCTCAAACAGCCATGTAAATTGCAGCTGGTACCACATGCTCTTTAATATCGGTGAGCGCATGTACATTCCAAAATTCTTTGTGAACAAACAATGCTTTCTTCCACTGGGATTTGAACCCAGGCCCTCCGCCACCACTGAGCTGTCAAAGGGCAAGACTTGGACGCAAAGTTTCTGGTCGTTATATACACAATTATGTTTACCGTTTCTGCTGTGGTGCACAAGTCAAACAAAGTCTGTGTGTGCGCGCGTACAGTCACATGTATCCTGTTTGTAGCGCTCCTGTAAATGGCGCAACCCTCTCCAAAGTGAATATTATTTTCGAGCGGTACTTCCGTGCCAACCAGCAGGTGAAGATGTCGCAATACCGAGAGTGTCACTATAATTTACATGTCATTCAGTTTGAAACTGCTAATTATCGCCCAATAATCCATTGAACAGCACACACGCATACGCAGATCACGTTCACTTCCGATCACCAAGTGTCCGGTGTCAAGTTCGAGTGGCGCGAGGACACCATGCATCACGCACATGCTCAACGGGAGGTCATTCTGTCTGCTGGTGCATTCGGTAGTCCGCACTTGTTGCAGCTGTCAGGCATTGGAGACGCTGAGTTGTTGCGCAAATACAACGTGCGTTGCGTTTATGGACTTTGGTTTCTGATGAGAACATTGCCGTACCCCAAACTTGATTTGAAATTTGGTAAATCAGTAAGTCACGTTCATTTCTAAAAATTCTTCAATTTGAGTCCTTAGTGACTTGACGCCTACATACATATGTACATATATGTAGAACGTTTTTCGGAGTCTGTTCCGCAGAAAATTACCCGCTTTTTTGACACGATCAGTTCCTTGTATTTTACGGTCACCATGCCACTGCCAAAGTGAGATTGTCAGATACACAGGAGTAAAAATACCGGTGAAAATGCTCACCATGGAACGCTATCCATATGGTCCAAATGCAACAATCCCCTCGCATTTTACCAGATTCCATTGCAAGTCGACCTACCGGGTGTGGGTTCGAACCTGGCCGATCACTCGATAGTGAACATGCTGTACGCACTCAACGACAGTGATGCGATACTGCGCAATGATCGTGCAATGACACCTACACATGCGATCAGTGCCATTTGGGAATACGTCTGGCACGGAACCGGTTGGTGTTGGTATCCAATGCTTTCAGGCCTGAAAGAATTCTGAATTGAATGGACCTCATTCGAAAATGTCACGTCACCATTACACGAAATCCAATATCCGATCCGATCTGGTCTGATCACAAGGGTATACATATAGATGTCACTCATTGCTGTGCTTTATACTTATGTACATCACCCAATGGGACAAGAGAGTGGGCTAATCGATCAAGAAGAGTGCTTTCAACCATAGGTTCAGGTCTATTCCAAACCTGTTCATCAAGGCGCACTGGTGTAGAAACCTGAGTGAAATGTCCAGCTGTATGTTGCAGGTCCCCTTTCATGGGCGTCCGCGCCAGCGATTCTGCACGAAACGAGCGGACTCCGCAAGGGATACGAATCCGATCTTCAGGTGCATTTCTTCATTGCCGACTTTCTGCACCGCGGCAAAATGGCTTCGCTCGTCAACATCAGAGAAGATGTTCGTATAAACTGCGTTGCCTACCATATTCCATATTATTCTTAATCTTCCATGTTTCCATTATTATCTTGTCATTAGATCAGGCATAGTTTTTTCCAAAAAACTGTCCATTCTCGCAGACTGGCTGCACCCATGCGCAAACCAACACCAGGCTTGACAGCTGGTCTCTATTGGAGAAAATACGGGAAAAGCCCACAAAAATAAATGTCGATTCAAATTTTATTTTAACAGTTGCTCGCAGCGGCGTACACGAATGCCGGTGAGCGTGCGGTCATAACAAACGCCGTCGGCATCCAGCACCCAGTCAGCCGGGGCTACGTTCGAATTCAAAGTGCCGACCCCAAACAATATCCGCTGATACAGCCGAATCATATGTCACATCAAATCGATCGCGATATGATGTTGAAAGGTTTTGGGCCCGAATAAGGCTTAAATTAACGCTTTACTTTCAGGCCGGGCCTAAATTACACACAAACTAAACTAACTAAAGGTCTTAAAACAGGGTGTGAAGGTCTTAATTGCCCGTGCTCATGTCTAAACCTGGGCTGATTATTTTCAGCCATGCAACTTCTGAACTCTCTCATGACAGCGCCTGGTGTGGGTGACAAGTTTGGCGTCGAATTGGTGCAAGAGTGCGATGGGCACAAAAAGGTCAGGGTCACCTTCAGTCGTCTCAATACGCACCCAGTGCTCATACTAGGTTCGCTGGTAAACAGATGGGTCGCACGATGATGCATGACGGCGTCAGGTGTTCTGGTTGTGCGACTAGTGCTGGGAACGGTGCATCAGACACGATCCGATAAGGTCACCAATTTTGACACCTGTCAGGCGTTATATAAACCACGAACCACAAATCTATAGGCACAGATCGCACAAACACATCTGCAATATATACAGTTAGTTGTTATCATGCCCATCGGTGGCATTTGGACCACAGGAGACCAAAAGCGCAGTGTACTGTTTTTGCAGGGCAGCGACGCCTACTTTGAGTGCATGAACAGAATGTTCGGCACAAATCTGTTCCACCCGATGGGCACCTGTGCAATGGGCGCAAACAAAATGGCCGTCGTCGATAACAGATTACGGTATGTGCAGTATTTCGTTGGGTCTGTTCGGTATTGGATTGGTTACATAAATTGAACTCTGAGAATCTCAAACCATAACCTCAAAACATTTTTAGCCGTTTTCTTGTGAACAAATCTTAGTCGATCGTGTCCGTGGGGAAATAATCGGAACCGATCATTTTCGGTCAGTAGAAAAATCAAATATTCGCCACATAAATTTTCCGACAGGCACAACATCAGACTGAAAATTGTTCAAAACTATTCACTGCAGGTACTCTTGTTGTTTCACTAAATGGGCCACGACAAAGGCAATAAGTCGAAACATCACCCATTGTACACATTGCAGTGTACGCGGTGTACGTGGTTTGCGTGTTGTTGACGCGTCAGTTTTCCCGGACACCCTTGGCTGCAATACGAACTTTCCCACAATTGCCACTGCTGAGAAAGCGGCCGATATGATCAAACAGGATCAAATGTGACCCTATAGGGTAGATGAGTCGGTCCGGTTCTGTTTTCACTTGGTCACGTGACATTCTGTGCCAAGGATTTATTGAGATTTATACTGACATGTCCCTTTCCTAATATACTTATTTTGACCAGCGTAAACGCTGTACCCAGACAACAAATTATAAAAGGTCAAAAATGGTGGAATCCATGATGTCAGAATATCCTTTGGGCAGAAGGTTTCGTGATCAAGGCAAGATTAGAACAATCGACAACTTTGATATCCTAGTCATGAAAATACTGACACGATGCAAATAACAGCGTCTCCTTTGTGTTTACTTCAACCATATTTTAGTGCATCAAACCATAAATTTTCAGTTCCGAAGCAGTTCAATGATATTATCACGCACAAAATCACCAGTGTAGTTTTTGCCTCATCATAATCATGGATAGATTTTCAAACTGAATATTGTTTTGTCAGAATGTCAATTTACTTTTCACATATGTTTTTCAGGTTTATTGGTCAAAGGTTTGCATTGTTTTAGTTTGTGGATGGAATTTTTGTTGTTCTTTATGACGATGATGCTGAAATGGCACAACGATAATTTGTAGAGTCTAGAAATTGTAAACAAGCACCGGTATGCACTTTGTTGGCATTAAGGTGAACCGGTGATACCGATATGGTGAGTTTTGATGTGAGCGTATTCGTCGACGTTTAAGTATTGCCAATGCGACCGGCGTACAAATGTTCCCAGGATCTCGATAATCATCTTTTGCGCTACTTGAATATAGAATTTCGAAAAATTCACACTGCGGACGAGTCGCGGATCAAACTCGACCTTAATGCCGCAGCCAACAAACATTCAAACATTGACAAACCTATCGTTTGAATTCACTGAACGGTCGATCTTCGGGTTTTGTGAATTGATCAGTCAATCGTTGCATGGTGGTCGGGTCGGTGACGAATGTGTAGTCGTCAATGTCAACGGCAGTCACTGGATCGTCATCCGCGTCCGACGCCGACGAATTCACCTGACAACAAAGAATGCCTCTTTATTGTCGACCGCATCCATGGGATCACAGTCTGGGTACAACTTTGTGGTTATCGTGCTACGTGATAAGTAATCCGTGCTGTGATCAGGGTTCAAACAGGTGCTCGAAACGTTTTTGATTCCGAGTTCGAAAATGATGTCTACATGACTCTCCTGGCCCGATCACAAGCTCGTCACCTCAGTCAAAAACTGCCCAGCACCGATCATGCCACCTCGCACCTCCATACCGTGGTCGGTATGTGTATACCTACGGTGTATGTTGGATGCCATGTGATAACCATATAGAACGATTAGATTGGCGCAAAGCGCTGCCTACACGCACATTCGAGTCATGTATGGCATCGGTGTAGTCGATTGTGTGTTGTGCGTCCACCACGTTCGCATCGAATTTCACACGCGCGTTCGGATCCGGTGTCATGGGCTCGGCCTCACGTGTCTTGCACTGATCGCTTTCGGGGGAGTCGGGTGCTTGTCGTTGTTGGTCTTGCAACTGCGTAAATATAGAGTTTGCTCTCATAAAAATGGTTTGGAATTTGCGACTTGATGACTTCTTTCATCCGCAGTTGCGTGCAGAGCACGGGTCACTTTTCTTTTTTGGGCTTGTGGACTAATGTTGACACTAATTTCGACCACCGTAAGGCCGTAGTTCTTAAAGTCCGAGGTATTGGCAAATGCAAACGCTTTTGGATCGGAATTTTCTGATCCAGCGCAAAAAACGAACCAAGCAAAAATTACTGTGTTGTCTCTGTCCTCAGTTTCAAAATTTGTCTGTGGGTTCCGATAACTGACTTGCTGCTGTTGTTGCTCTAGTTGTTGTTGTTGAAGCTGTTGTTGTTGTTGTTGTTGTTGTTGTTCCAGCTGTTGTTGTTGTTGTTGTTGCAGTTGTTCTTGCTGTTGTTGTTGTTGCTGTTCCAGTCGTTGTTGTTGATCCAGCTGTTGTTGTTGCTCTTGCTGTTGTTGTTGTTCCAGCTGTTGTTGTTGCTGTTGTTGTTGCTGTTGTTCAAACATTTGATCGTAGGTCTGTTGCTTTTCTGGTTCCGCCTGTTCGGCTGCCTGCTGCTGCTGAACTTGCGCGCCTTGTTGCTGAAACACAAACACTTTTGTGCATCCGATTCCCTCAGGCTGAAAAGAAAATCTTTGCAAAAATGCTCAAAATCAGGTATTCAGGCTCAACAACCGAACCTGTTGTTGCTCCATCACCAGCTCTTCGCCCACACCCGATTCTGGTTGTTGTTGTTCTGGCACGGGTTGTTGGGATTGCTGCTGCACGGACTCAACTGCTGGTGGCGCAAAGGCAGCTTTCTGAAAAGTGGCGCTGCCCAAAAGGTTGGGTGTTCGGGTTTTATAACCAGTTCAGGTTGAAGAAAACTCAGACGGATGAAGCATAGAACGAACTCGACATGAAAGCTGTTATCCGACAACACGCAGCACTCAAAGTCTGTTTCGAGAAATTCGGTCTGCCATTCGGAATTTTGGACACCCGTGTGTATTCGGCATCCCCAAAATTGATCAGGTACAATCTAGTCGGCCCGCATGGGTTGGTCCCAAATTCCCGCGTCCGAGTCAGTCCGGACCGAACTTCCTATTCAGAAGGATCGCGAAACAATGCGAAAATCGATGTGCGAACCTGTTGCATTTCCTGAAACGAAGTGAACGGCCGATCGTGTGGGTTTGTGAATTGTTCGGTGAGTCGCTGCATCGTGGTCGGGTCGGTGGCGAATGCGTAATCGTCCATATCCACCGCCGTCATCGGCTCTTCGTCGTCGCCCGACGTCGACGTTGCCAGCTGAATAGGGCTGGCTGATGTTTCATTAAGTACCTAGTGCTCAGACTACAAAACTGCTATCGTCAGACTCGGTCTGTGGTCTAATCCTTTTTTTGTTGGTTTGGTACCACACCCATCAGTGGCAGGTTGTGTGCAAAATAACAGGGTCAGTAATAAAACCACGTGCGCACATTTCTGTCCATAATTTGGTCACTGTAGTCGATCATGTGGTATGTGGGTGTGTCCTGATGGAAGAGCACTCGTGCGTTCGGGTCGACCTGCGCCGCTGCTGCTGGGCCCATCGCTGCCTGCGTCTGAAGCTCACTTTCGGTGATTGTTGATAGTGATAATTTTGCGTATCAATTTTTATCTAGACAACATCTATACATCTAAATCAAGTCAACCTGCTGTTGTTCCACTTGTTGTTGCACCTCAGCTTGAGCCGCCTGCTGTTGTCGTTCTAGCTCTTGTTGTTGTGCCTGCGCTTGTGCCTTCAAACAAACTACTTTCTTTGTGTGGGTTGACATTTTGGATTTGACGACACAATCGTAGAAAAGCCGTATTCTAAACCTGTTGCTCCAGTTGTTGTTGTTGCCGCTGCGCCTCCAGTTCCTGCTGTTGTTTCTGTTGTTGAGCTTGCAGTTCTTCTTGCGTCTGTGGTTGTGGTTCAGCCGGTGGCTGTTGTTGCATTTGAGCCGTCGCGGTCTGCTGTTTTGGCGCTGCGACTTGTGCACGATGGATTTGTGGCAAGTCCCAGGCGAACACCTCTTCAATTTCACCAGTTCAAGCTGTTGTGTCATCGGTTTCTGTTCGATTTCGGCCTGTTCTTGTTGCACTTGTGCTTGGTCAATGGTGGTTGCTTGATCTTGTTGTTGTCCAACCGCTGCCGCTGCTTCGGGAGCCTTCGGTTGTTCTTGGGGTGGTGGTTCTGTCGTAACCACAGCCTCTGGTGGCGCGGTCACCGCCGGTGCCTCTGCCTGTTTCTCAAATTCTGGCGGTATTTCTGGCGGTGACGGTTGTTCCTGTTCTGGTTCAACCTCAATGTCGGGCAGATGCACCTCCTCCGTTGGTTCTTGTGGGTAGACTGGTGACCGTTGTGATGGCGAACTCGCAACCTCGGTTGTTGGGGGTGACACCGGTGGGGGGACTGGCACCTCAGCTTGAACTGGTGCTTGCGGTTGCGGTTCTGGTGCAATGGGTGCTGCTGCCGGCGCCCTTTCGGCGACTTTCGGCTCTTCGGGTGCCACTGGCACCACTTCAGTTTGTGGCGCTGTTGGTTCGGGTGTTGGCGGTGGCGGTGCTTGTTGTACTTCAGGTTCCGGCACTGGGACCGGCACTGGCTGAGGCTCTTTTGTTGGTTCTTCGGTCGGCACGGGCGGTTCGAGCACAGGGGCGGGGGCCTCCTCAGCTTTGGGGGTCTTTTCTTCGACAGGTGCTGGTGGCGGGGCACTGATTTCGGGTTCGGGTGCTTTCGTTTCAACCGGGGCAGGGACGACTGGGACTGGTTCTACTGCCTGCGCAGCTGGTGGTTCTTTTTCGGGTTCAGGCAGCGGTGTGACGACAGGTTCAGGTTCAGGTGCAGCAACAGGGGTCGGTTTTTCTTTGACTGGTTCCGGCTCTCGTTCTGCTGGTTTCGGTGGTTCGACTTCGGGTGCCGCCGCGGTCTGTGGTGGTTCTTGTTCCACTTTGATTTCGACAGGCTCAACGGGTGGCACAACAGGGGCAGCGACGACTTTCTTGGCAGGTGGCGTTGGTTTGAGAATCTAAATATGCGAGCTTTGGTCAGTTTTCGAAAAAATTGAAATGCCTTATTATGGCGACACAAGACAAAACCTTTTTAATCGGAGCAGGTGGTGGTATTTTTCGCGCTGACGCTTTTGCGGTCATTGGCGGCTGGTCAGGCGGCATCTGAACAGAAACAAAATCAATATACTTTTGAATTTTTCAAGTTCCTAAAAAGCGTTGTAGCGAGCAAGCATTTGGCTTTGTCGCGGTTTGTTCTGACAATCTCATCAAAACCGGGCACAAAATTGTCCAGCAGACTTTGACACCGGCGATCTCTTGACATATATTTCTGTGTAACAAAAGAGGTCCTATCCGAGAGCCCGAACCGATCGCCCCCTATCCCAATCCCACCTCAATTCGTTCGATCGACGCTGTCTCTTCCTGTTGTTTCGGTGGAGGAGCAGCAGCTGATGTTGATGCGTCTTCTTCTCCTTCTTGATCATCTGGTCGTTCGGGTCGTTTCGGCAGCACGCGCGACATGAACAGCTGTAAGTTTGGGTATATATTTTGAGAAAAGGTATAAATATCAATTTTTCCAATGTTTTGCGAACCTTTGATTTGACGACCATCGCGGCAACGGAATCCCTCAACGACGAGCCTGACGACACGTCCGATCGCGAGGTCGTCACCGAACCACTGCAAATTGGGACAATAAATTTGGGGATGATTCGAAGGGGTACATACTGATGGATGGGTGCGTCGAGCGAGAGCAACTTGGTTTGGCTTCGACCCATAGGAACATGGTGTATGATGAAGTTACAAAAGCGCCGCCAACAAATTTTTGGCTCAGTAAGGTGGCTAATAGTTCTGTCGTCAAATCAAGTAGTCAAATGTTGTCGTCAAATTAAGCAATCAGCGTGAGCCCCAAGTGAGCGCGAGAAATACTGCAATACATGTGATTTGACGACTTGACTTGTCCACAGTTCTATAGTCAGTTGTACATATAGGTGGTCCTCAAAACACGTATCCAAAGTTCACTTGACATGGTGACCTGCCGCAGGGCCGTCGTAACGTCAAAACCGGAGGAATGTCTACAAATGACCTCTGACAGTTCACTCTCCGGTCAACTATGGTTCGCCGAGTATGTTTCATAGTGGCGATGCCGAGGCCTAATTCTACCATGATCAAGACGGTAGACTGTGATCCTCAACAGCCCCCTCCACCACTAATCTAAACCCAAACTGACGGTTTTGCGAATTCGAAACTCGATGAGCTGGAACTTGAATTTGATGGCGACGATTGGTCACTGGTCGTCGTTGACGATGACTCTTCGAACAGCGCGTCAATGTCGTCCTGCAACACTGTGGCAATGTCCATTGTTGCACACATTATATACTATAGGTATGGGCAATCCATCGGCTCATGGCACTTTTCATGCACACAGCCCATGCAGCAGCGCACGCCATTTTCTAAACAAAATGTACACTTTGAGCGAGTGTCATACTTTGATGACCGCTTTTTAATTTATCCGGTTTTCATTTGCTGCTTGCCATAACACTTTCCTGCACTGTTGCAAAATTTGGGGATGTTTCAACCGATAACTGCAGAGCATCGATGCATTCATTGACGGCAGTAATGCAGTATGCAGCGTGTGCGTGCGAGTGCCATGAGCTGGCGGATTGCCTATACTGGTACCCACTTCATTGTGACTATGTGACCTGACCTGATTGTCGGTGTCTTGTGCATCACTGTGTGTCTCGGATGGAGGCTCCTCTTGTGTAGGATGGTCGATGGCCACCAGCGTGACCTGTGTGTGACTCGCTGTTTAGTTCAAGGTCACAACAGCTGGCGAAACTACACCCAACAATGTCCTATCCCTTACGGTACCACAGTTGGCTTTGAACACCAAACCCCCACCTTTGCCCTCGGCAATCGTCCCGGATGTCTGCCTTCGACAAACGCATTCTGCGGCATGTGGCTGTGCGCGTCATTCACGTACTCGATCACCAATTTGTCCTGTGGGTACATAAAATTTGAATAGTTGAGCCCTTATGTTACTGCTGTCTAAAACACTGACGAGTTGTGGCGGGTTGTTTTCGAGTCGACGAACATGCACCTCCTCCTCATTATGGCCGTGTAGAAACGCGTACACCTGGATAAATTGGTGGATTGATTGAATGCATTTTTGATTGATTGATTCTTACCGGAAACACTCGAAACGCTTGGTTGTTTGTGCATTTGACACGGATTGCCATTCGGTAGTGACTGGAATTGGCGATCTTGAAAGTCGCGTCCTGAAACCAGGGTGCCGTGTGACATCGAAAAACTCCAAATCTCCTACCGTAACCGCAGGCAATCCTGACGTGGCGCTGTTGCTGGTGCTTAGTTTGCAAAGCTTTCATATTTTTTATTTTGCTTGTGGCGTCAAAAATTGTCCTCTCTAAGCCAGTTGGTTGCCTTTAAACATCAGGCTAGAACCCGCGGCCTTCTGTTCGTGCCAAACAGCCGAACCGCTGAGCCAGCGAATCGAATCCAAATCAATCGCACCTGTTGTCGATTTGCGTCGAATTCAATGATCGGTTGTTGAACGAGCAACGCATTCGGTTCGGTCGGTTGATCGGGCATGATGATCGTGATTGGATCGATATTGATCTTAATTGTGAATAAATTCCTATTCAATCGTCAAAGTTGATGAGGCAAGTACAGTGGAAATGATTGTGTTTATGATGTTTGTTCTGCATAAAATGCGCTCTGCGCTCCCCCGCGCGTCACATTGTACATTTCCAATTAAAATAAATTGCTTCTCCAAGTGCGTTTTTGGGCATAATCTAAAAGCTCTTGCGATTGAATAAATGAAGTGTTTGCGCACCGTCCACATGTGCGGCCATTGAGTGTTGTGTGCAAGTGTAGTGTCATCAAGCTCAACGATTCCTTTTTGTCCCAGATGCAACTTTCGGTGTAAAATTCGTTATATTAGAATTTTTTTCAGTTTTGTGTATTATTTTTTCAGTTCCACAACTAAAGTCACGTCAACGACAGGTTGTCTCCGGTAGCAGTGTTCGAAGGTGACCTCTTATTGACAATGAGATTGAGAATATCAGAAGCATAGAGAGATCGAGATGGAGATTTGTGCAGGAACATGGGGAAAATAAAAGACAATTTATCCGATTATTATTAGCATTGCAAAGAAGAGAACGAAACGTTGAATATCTTCAATAGCATTATATGCTTCTTCGCAATACTTCACAATTACATGTATGTATTGATACATGCGTGGACTCGTAGACAACTGAAAAATTTAGTCGAAAGCCTTGAACAGACAGAAAGTAATCGCACTGAGCAAAATATTCCATTTGAATCCAATGGACCGTGGTGGTGTTGTCGATGTGCATTTGGAACACAGCACGACACGCAGCACGTGTGCATGAAACATCATCGAAAGTGCATTCAGATGGAGCGCAGTAACACGGCTGCTCGCTGGTGCATTCGATCGACAGATTGGTGTGAGCAGCTGGCGGGTCACAGGACGAAAGCAGATCCCCACTTTTGTTCGTTGACCACGCGTCGATGATGATGTCGACTATCTGAAA
>JASAMV010001952.1:0-20982 GCA_030248065.1 Rhynchonema sp. JSB1_4
ATTTTTGTCTGAAAAAATTTATAGGCGGGCTTGCAACGTCAAAGAACTTTATACCGACGTTATGATAAACCTTCATGCTTTGCTGGTTAACCTGTGCTATAATTATTCTAATATTCCGCAGAGCAAGGTGCGGCCTGTTTTTGTCTTATCTTCCTGGCAGATCAAGCGCGTGTCCGGGCTTCTTGACGTTGCAAATACTCCTGCTGTTGGCAAAATCTTCTCAGCAGCAAGTTCATCTTCAAAGACAAAACACATGTGTCAGTCACATCTGGCCAGCTTCCATGCCAACTTGTTTTCCAGGGAACAGAGTTATTGTTTTTCAATTTCTCAGAAAAAAGTGAACTGGAAATTACATATTTATCCTGCTGTACCCAAGTTTCAGCAGGACCAAACGAGTGTATACGTAAACAATCTTCCCTTGCAGATGGAGGAATTATCCGAAGCCGAACTACTCCGTTGGCAGCAACGTTTATTGTACGATCCATTACTCAGTGAAATCACTGGAGGCGGACAGACCAGCTCAAATATGGTTCGCACCTGTTACCAAACCTTATTGGAGTCAAAGGCTGAGCGATTCCCATGGGCCGTGGCCAGTTACAAGCAATTCAGCCTGATATCCCATTTGGTTATTGAACCCATAATTTGTGTATTTGGTGCTGTCGGATTACTGTACCTGATCAAACTACAAATGCAGATGCAATGTATTGGTGAGGAGTTGGCTACCAGAATGAGGTTGGTTGATTACTGAAGAGGCTCGGTGCACCACGTGGGCCAGTTGTGGTTGTTATGCACGCCGATCCCAGTTGCTGCTAAGGCATTAATTTTCTGACACCTGTATTCCTGATTTTCTGGCTCGGACTATCAGAATTTATCCCTCAGCGAATTCTACGATTGCGCCCACTGACAAGTTGAGTCTAAAAACGACGGAAACCGCTAAATATTGCTTTGCTCGATTATTTTTTCTACTGTTTATGAAAAAAGAAGCAACAATGGTGTGTACAGCATGTAGCATGTATCAACAATGGTGTGTACAGCTGGAGCCTAAGCCTAAGCCTATAAATGGGTGAAACATGCTGGGCCTGAATTGGGCGGGCCTGAAAAACTGGGCCTGAAAAGGTTGGGACTGAACTTCCGGGCCTGAAAAGTCACGGAATATACATGTACCCAACGTATAACATAGTGGTGGTGTGCGCACAGCGTTTCATGCTGACTTTAATAATGTTCCAGATACCTTAGCATCTGCGACTTTGCCATGAATCTACTAGCCCTGATCACCCACCTCCTGTCCCATATGACCGCAACCAGTCAGTTCTTCCTCTGGTGCCAATTGTTGTTGCATTTAGCGGCCGAGGTGGCGAGGATCGGCACGCAATGGCTGGCCATCAGTGTCATCACAGAAACGTTAGTGTCCTGATAACCTGCTCTATGTTATTTATCATACGCAGCGGGCGGGAACTCCGCACGAAATCGGCTCAACCGCCAAAAAAACTTTCTCGATCTCTATGTGCGAAAATTAATCTCATATTTTACCGAATGAAGCTGAACATCAGATCACGAGGGGACGCTTGCAATTTGGAACTTTGCTTTCAAAAAGGCTGCAGTTCATAAAGTGTTATGGGCAACTGCAACAACGTCGATTTACAGGTCATGTGGTCGGGTTATTACACATGATGACCTGGTGCACCCGACAGTTTGCACGAAACTGAAAAGCTGTCGACTGACAATGATTGTTGTTCGCTGGCAAGCATCCCTGCTCTGATACCCTTATTTCCAGTTTGTCCCCCACATCTGCTCACCGCAATCCCGATATTTCGGCCACGAGTCCCCAGCGAAGGATATCACTGTTTCTGTCGATAACATGGACATTCACTGCGGCACTCATATTGACCGTATTGGTGTTCAATGTTGTCAGAATTAGTTGGTTTTTTATTGGAGTTGCTTTGGTTCAGAGACGTTTGACGGTTACTGTTCTGAAAAAGTTCAGAGCTTTGGTTTTATGAGGATAAAAAAGAGCAGCATTATGAGATTTTGCCTTAACACAGCAAGTTTTATGGTTGACGTTTTTTTGGAATAAGGAGCTGCAAATAAGCATGCAACCGCAACGCACTTTCCGCACAACGTTTAGGATGTGACGAAACATTTTCTGCTTTCTTGAACTCAGGGAAGGCTGTGAATTCGAACTCGGTCGAGTCCAAAATGCAAAAAGTTAGACTTTTTCTTGCCTTTCCTCCACGCTTTCCCCTTGATGTTTCAGGCGAGTGCAGTGAGCACATAACGGGTGTACGACGGCATCAATTGGAATACCAGTCGGCATTTTGGTTGGATGCTAATGGCAAGGTCGTATGGTCGGCTGCCACTGGTCGGTGAATCGGGCTTGCTGATGTTTCATTGCTACTGCAGTATATTGGCTCGACGTGTGTATCTGTCAAGCGTGTCAGCCATGTCCAGGACAAAAAGATCATCAAAATGTCGATGTAGTGCAGAAGGTTACGCTGCGGAACGTGATCTTCTCTGCACTGCATCGATATTTTGAGACCATTTTACAAATGAGCTTCGACCAGAATAAGCGTTCTTCACAACAATAATTTATGCTCCAACTGGGATTTTTGTATTGTTTTCCAGTCTCCTGTTTTTGTCACGTCAGGCTGAATGAACTTGAGTCTAATCCCACCCCATCTGAACACCGCCTTCACTTTTCTCAATGTTTTACCCCGAATTCCAGTGCCAATGGCCGGTCTGCTGGCAATCGCCTACACGGGTCCGATGATCGTCACTGCATTCTTGGCAGTCGGCAAGATTTGTTGTTGCTTTCGTGGCAAGAAAATGGGACGTCAGGATCGATTGATATTGGTGAGTGCTGGTTGATTACCAAAATTGTTATAGAAAATCTGAAGTCATCTGACCCACTTCATCAGCATCTTGGGCATCGATCTGCACAAAAAGTGCTTCTTATTCGCATTGATGAAAAAGTCAGCTGTTGGAATACAGCCCAACCAGACTCATTGACGTTTCAGTTGTTCATGCTGAAGATGCTACTCGTGACCACGACCACTCTGATCCTTTGCATTCGCACCCAAATCAACAGCAACTCTGCCCAACAAAGGTCCACCTCTCTACTATCCCATTCTCGGGATCTAACATTCACCAACCTATACCTGCGCGAAACATCAGGTCTGCTTACCATGTCGCACAGTGCCACCAACTGGGTGCTGTTCTGGCACTGGTTGCGCATGACACACAGACGCCTTGAAACGGCAGGCAAGAATAACAAACGGCAGAATGAAACAACCGATAAAAAAGCGAAACCGGGCTCAGACGAGGAGGACGAATGTCAACCCCTGAGGATACAATACCCGCCGGCGTTTCAGACGCAAAACACTGTAGCCAAAGCAAGTACCAGTCACAGTTATGTCAAATTGGCTGTTGGCGATGTGAGAGTATAGTAGAGCATAATTTTTATGAATGTTTTGTGAAACATCAGCTAGTCACGCATGTACAATGTTACAAACCGGCCAATGTTTCACCATTTTGGCTGGGTGGTTCTTGTTTACACACAGATTGTTTTATTCGTACTGCTTCACTGAGAATGTTACATCTTCCACAATAATGTTTGGTGAAAATTATCGAGCCATGAAAAGTACAAAATACACGAATGCATAGCATTTATTGCACACGTGGACTTGAAATTCCATTATGTTGCTGCAACAAAAATAATATGATTCGCATAAAATATAACAGTACATGCGTTGCATTATGCAAGACACGCAATAAATACAATTAATAAATAACGAGGCAAGAAAATACTAATAAAGCAGCAGCAGAAACACTTTGGTTCCTCATAAAATATGCAATTCATAGAGTATTGCTGACGGCAATAAAAAATCAAAACTGAAAACAAAATATACAAAGCATGAAACATCAGAGAACGTTATTGAGCACCACAGGCAAGATCACCGAGAGCAAGAATATGCGCGGCAATTCAGAAAACACCAGACAACAGAGATTGCTTATTGTACTTGGGCACAGTGGTTAATAAAAAAATTTTTTTATTCAAACCCCATTTTTTTTTTAAAAAAAAAATTTTTTTTTTAATTTAAAAAAAAATTTTTTTATTCCAGCCAAAAACTGCCCGAAACGAAAAAAATGAGCGCTAAAGCAAAAAAAATAGTGGCATTTTTCTTCCATAACGTGTGGTAAGTGCATATAAAGCACTCACGACACGAAAACAATACTAAACAATGGTCAATGAGTACCAACAGTAGTCAGGTACACACCCGTACACTTCCCCCACGTGGTGTGGGTGCCTTCGTGTGGCTTTGTGACACTTAAGACGGCAAATTTGGGTGAAACTATTGCCTCTTGGTACACGACCAATGCAAATATGTGACAAACAGTGTAAATATAGAGTGAATATCACACCGAATCACTGTTTTCGGGTCTGTTGCATGGATAAATGCATGACCACCCAGTCACATGTACATGTGTAATCATATGAGAGGCCATGTGAGTGTGTGCACTATGTCTAGATGCCACAAAACAACGATTATGGCACCCAATACACTCATGGTAGGGTCGGGTGATGTTAACAGAAGCAATTTTTATGCAAAAATAGCACTTTTAGAGCAAAAAAATAGAGAAATTTTCGAATTTTGAAATAATAAAAAAAAAAATTTTTTTTTTAACTTTTGGAACGAATTTTTTTTTTTAAAAAAAAATTTTTTTTTTAATAAAAATAAAAAATTTTTTTTTTAAAAAACCACTGCTTGGGCATAGAAAGAACAAGCGTTGGTGGGGCCGCCCTCTGACAAAAGTGAAAAGCTTCAGCACAACAAACCACGGGCCTAAGCCACAGTGACGCTCAAACAAAATGTTTCAGAGGCTGTTTGGCGTGAGCTGTGTATGATGACTACGCTGAAAATTTTTTTCGCTTTTGTCAGAGAGCGGCCTAGGACGCAGTATTTTATGCTCAGTGTTTTCAGATTTCATTTACAATAATAAACAGGTACAGAGCCGATTTTTTTACCAGCCTGAGTATTGATACTAAGTACGATTGAACACAACTATTACCCCCTCCCCCGATGTAGTACCATAATTTGAGCGCGACCAGGAAAGCGAAATGCAATAACAAACCAACAAAAAGCGACGATAAATAAGCACGACACACAATGATGAAATTACCAAAAACAAGAATGGCATAATAAAGCAGCATTTCATGACAAGAAAGCACAACGATAATACATGCATAACATATAAACAACAACAACAGCGTCAGAAATGGTGCGTTGAAACAACATCGGGCACTATACCTCATCGGTGGTGACAGTAGGAAAACTGTTGTTTTTGGACGGAGACGTGGGAGATCGCGCACCCTCTTTAGGTGCGTCATTCATTTCGTTGTCATCCACGTTGTCGTCGTCGGAGTCGATGTTACTGAAAAATCACACGAAAGTATAATAAAATTAGCTGTAAACCGGAAATCACCGTGGAGAATTCTGCTGAGGTCGGATGCACTGTGACGACGACCTGTTGCACCGTTCTGTCATATTTCGAATGCACCGCAAGGTGAAACGATAAAAAATGGAAATACACCAGGCTGTTGGTTTTGCGTTTTTGAGCACTCACATTTCAGTGGGTTCATCGTTGTCAGCTTGTTCCTCTTGCATCAGAATTTCGTACTCTTCGGCACAGAATCGATCCCACGCTGATAACTTCTCGCCTTCGTTGCTCTGTAAGTGAAACTACAAAAAGTCAGCCAACTGTAAAACTCTTTTGTGCACACGAAACTTATAAAAACAGCGAAATAGCTACCATTTTTACCATCATTCACTGCAGTTTACAACCCTCACAACATCACGAAAACCCTCCATCCTTACCTCCAACGTGGCGCGTTCACTACCCTCGGTCACCTCCTGTTCATAGTATTTGTGCACATTGACGAACGTGTTGAAGAAGTTCGCCGCCATTCGACCGCGTTTGAGATCGGACAGACGCACACGCTCCGGCTCGCGTACATTCACCATGTCGAGCATCTGAATACGACAGAACGGTATGCACTCCTTATAGTGAGAGCATTGGGAACGGTCATTTTCGATCCGGTAATTAGCAGCTAAACCCAGATGGATGAAAATTTGCTGCTTGATTGTTCTCCGAGACACCACTTTCAGATAGCTACCAAAATAAAATGATGCCAAATTGTCCAAATATGATAGGACGAGAACTGGTGATCGGTCTTTGATTATGTTTCGAGATCTACTGATGATACTGGCTTCGAACCGATCACCACGACCCATCGCGCCAAGTTATCGGACGCCGCGTATCAAAACCGCAAACCGTACCTGACATATAACATCCGTGAATTTCATTGGTTCAATACCCAAATTTTCCATCTTTCTCTTGATTTCAGTGTAGAATTTCTCCAGTTCGTACAACGACAGGACGCCATCACCGTCTTCGTCGAGGATACGGAACCAGTATTCGACACTGTGAAATAATGTGAACATAACGTCCACAAGCCCGACATGATGATCTTGTTTTTTGGAAGACTTTTGTTTATGCTTTTTGAAGTCTAACAATTACACGCATTGACAATGCCACTTAATTTGTGTTTACCTACAGACTCAGTGAATCATTTTCTCAGCTTAACAAACCACTTCGCATTTCAGCTTCGATTATGATCACTGATTTCAAATTAAATAATAATCACAATAAGCAAGCAATGCAAACCTGGTGGGATGGTTCTTGTCCTCTTCGGCGAGTAGAAAGTAGACAAAATCGGCATAGGTCATTTCTTCAAACGGCCGTGCGCGCACACCACGCGACACTGCACCACTGAACACACGGTCAATGATGGCACGGGAGACGGCTACAATCGAATTGGTGATCGAATGCAATTATGGCAATGCCACTCACTGTATGTTGGCGTTTTGTGTTTGGCATGTTGCTTGAAACGCATTTATGGCATTGTGTTTCCGACGAAATGTAAAGCTAGAGCTCAAACTGAAATCAAACAGCTTTTCAAAATCGACCAGTAAAAATGAAGAACAGATACCAAAATTTGTCTCATCAGGCAATCCCAAAGCTTGCAACGCAATATTACGGCCGCCAACATAGCCTCCCTTTTCACACACTGACCATTATTCGAATGCCTGGCGAGATCAGCCTTATTGATTAACAGGTCGTGGTCTCTGTCGAGCTCCCAGAACTTGCAATAGATCACGTAGAAATGTTCGTATGAGAAATACTCGGTCACCGTGTTGATATCGTCAACCGTTTCTAACAGACGAATGGTCTGCAAGAAGGCTCGAGTAATCAAATTTTTTTGTTTATCGTTGATCTTGAATTTGAAGCAAGAAACACAAATGCATGTAAACTTCCAAAATCATGTCTGGTGATAACAGAGGCAGCCAAACTACTCAGGTACCTGCAGTAGACTTGCTTTCCTCAGCTCCGGCGCCGTGATACGCCCGGACCAAGATCGATTCACACAGAAGTATATGCGGCTGATCACCTGTGAAAAAAACGAAAAATTAATTATATATTTACAATTGCAACACGTGATTGAATCAAAACATTTTTTGTAACAAATTAACCAGGCAAACTGTTATAAAAATGTTTTGATACGATGACAAAGCGTTTGATACTCTTTTTGCAAATTGATACGCTACTTGTTTTTCGAATGAAATTCCCAGCCACCAAGAGAATAAAAAAGATAAGCAAGAAATTTATTGTCAACGTGACAATGCTTCTGGGCTTGTTGTTCTTGGGCTGCTGCTCCTATGGTTCCATTCGGTGGTAAGTTGGGGAAACGGACTTTGAAAGACATTTGTTTTCCCAATCGTGGCCCCATGATTGAGCCTCCATTAGAACCACTTTACAAGTAGTAAATCAGACACGAACTCACAGTTTGTACATAACGATAGTGAAATTCGGGTGCTTCGCGCAGAAAGCCCAATCCGGGAAATGTATCAACAATGTCCTGCAGC
The DNA here is from genome assembly GCA_030248065.1 of Rhynchonema sp. JSB1_4. Lineage (NCBI taxonomy): Eukaryota > Metazoa > Nematoda > Chromadorea > Monhysterida > Xyalidae > Rhynchonema > Rhynchonema sp. JSB1_4. The sequence goes on from JASAMV010001952.1 coordinate 7,983, forward strand.
ATCGGCTCGAAATCCTCACGAAGCAGATACCTCCGTCGACCACGTGACAGGGTGTAGACGAAACGCGACGCCTCGTCATGGGCCACCGCGCACATACTGTAATGAGGTGATGAGGGGTTAAGACGAAATGTAATGTGCCCGTGCCAAGTACACTAAATGAACAACTTCTTTGTACATCCCAAAATTTGTGCTCCAACGTATGTCACTCACAAAATACGATGAAAAATGTCAACAGGCTGTGCACCAGCCCATGTCCGCTTAAAATATACTCGGCCCTGCTTGTTGTTGCGCTGAAACATGATGTATATTTGAGATACGTCACAATAATGGCCCTCACCTTCTCCAATATTTCTCGAAATGTTTGAAATGTGCAACGGAGTCGCTCGTGCACGGCTGATCAAGGCAGGTGGCCATCACGGAGCCTTTCCAGTACAGCGGTAGCTCACAGGCCTGAAGTCAGTGAAAAACGAGTCAGTGAAAAACCAGTAACAAATAAACAGCACAATGACAAAAACAAAACCCCACCTTCACAATCTTATCCATATCGCCAATCTTGGCTCCAGCGCCCTTCAAATCACGATCAAATGTCGCTTTCACAGCAGCTAACTGTAGATTGAGCGTTTGTTGGTCGGTGGGACGGCCGTGTGGGAAGTGGAATCTGCAATTATAGCATTTCGTGAACTTCTGTTGTGATAAATAAAGCGCATGGATACCCCTTACTTGGGCACTTTGGCGCCAGCGGCCCTCAGCTTTCTTAGATTCTTCGATGGCGGCGGATGATGCTCCAAGCCATCGGCGTCCAATTTCAATTGTTCGAGTTGTCGACTCAACAAACTCATGGGACTGTCGGATGTGGTGGACACTAGACCAAGAAAGACGATTTATGAAAGAATGGAACTCAAAAGGATGACTTAGCTGCAAAAATTACAATTGCCGATTATAAATCCATAAAAAATGGGAAACCAACCCATCGAAGTTTTCGACGGTGCGGCAGGAGAATGGACGGTTCGTTTAATGGCTGGTGCCTGCACAGCTCCGGCTCGTGGAGATGCCGACGGGGATGCACCAGCTGTTTTCTGAAAAGGGGTAGGATTTTAGCCGGTTACATTTCTCGTTGTTGATGACTGTGCTGGTGTACGTAAAGCTAATTAAGACCGATCTTGTAAAAAAGACAGTATTTGAGACTGAAGCAGTTGCTAGAAAGTTTTCCACTACTGTGCGTCTACTTATGTACCTGTGTTGGTGTGACCGACAGATTGACATGTATGACCGGCTTGGTGCGGAAGACTGTCTCCTCGTGCAGCGCCTTCAACGAGGTCACTGTAGGCGTGCCACCGGGCAGCGTGGGTTGCGGATGCACATGTGGATGCAGATGCAGCTGGGGACGTTTCTCCAGCTCCAACACGCGTGCCATCACGGATCCAGCATTTTGTGTGGTCGAGAATGTAAAGTTGCCATGTCGCATGGTTGTGGGTGATCGCGGTTCAACACCGGCTTGGATGAGTTGTTCACGCAGGTGATGTTTGGGTCGGGGAGATGGCAGACCGGCCGGATGCGATTCGCTAAGGGACGACGGAGAAGGTGACTTGGTCGGCGATGGAGGTGGGGATACGACCAGTGCACGATGTCGTGCTGCAGGCACAGCGGTGGACGGTTGCAGCATCTCGGCACTTTGCTTCAATAAGTCAGAGATTTGTGTCAATGCCGACAGTTCGGGGCTTTCTTTTGGCTTTGTTTTCTGTTGCGATCGGCTGTCCTTGCTCTGGTCGGCTTGCACCCCGTACTGCAACGCCAGAGACACGGCGTTGTCGAGAGCGTTGAAGTTTGGCTGTTTCTTTGGAACCACTGCCGGTTGTTGTTGCACTTGACGACTTTTAGCGACCGACGATTGCGAGGTGATGTGATCGGCGACCTTCTTTTGTTGTTGTATGACGGCAGGCGATAGTGGCGCGGTAGCTACCGGCGTCGCCTTTGTATTAACGGTGGTAGACTTGGCCACCTTGATCCGTGGTGCAATTGTCATAATCTCTTTGGCCGAACTGACATTGTCAAAGAATTCGGGCGCTTCTTCAGCTTCTACGGCAATCTTACGTGGCACCGACGGTAGCAGGACGAGTGTGCCTTCTTTGGTGCGCACAGTGCGCGATGGAGGCGAAACTTTGCTGGCAGGCCGACTCGACCGTATGACCGACTGGTAGATGTTCTGTTGCTGTTCATCGACCATTCTCTCGGCTTCTTCAATCAGAGCGTTCAACTCGGAGAAATTCGGTCTGCCAGCAGCATTGTATGGCGGACTCATTGGCAGTCGAGCTTGGTTCGGCTGCGGTGTAACGATGGCTGTCGGTCGTTCGTGTGTATTGCGTGCAAAGTGTACGTGCTGCACACCTGGGCGACGGGGCGCGGTTGAACTTTGTGGTTGCGGTTGTTGTTGTTGATATGAAAACGCGCCAGCCGGCAGTGTTTTAGCTGAATAGTCAAACACCGGTGACTGATTCTGTTGTTTGCGCCACGATAGACCAGTGACGTTCTGGGGATGACTGTCTGTACCAGCTGGCATGCGTGGCAATGGAGGCGACAGCAGACCGGATGTGGGCGAGTCACTTGTATTCTGACGGACCGATTGAACAGGACGCGTCAGCACGGAGTCTCGCCAGAATTCCTGCAGGCTACCCGATCGGACCACGGCCGGATTCGTCAGGGATTGCTGCGTCGGCCGATTCGACTGGGTACCATTGGAAAGCCGTTGGTGTGTTCTGGGCGGCGGAGGCGAACCTTCATACGCAGACGGAGAGTCATAGTCGGAAAGCACCAGTTGGTTGTGATGAGCGTCAAGCGACGAGTAAGACGACGACGAAGTATTGTTGGCGATTGGCTGTTTCGCAGATCTCAGGCGATCTGGTGCTGTTGTATTCGAATAGGTGCGCTGCTGTTGCGCAGGCGTGAGCACACGCGTTGGAGTTGATGCCTTGCTAGGCTCTCCGGAGCTTGAAACGTACACAGGCGCGAAGCCTTGTCCATAATAGGCTGCATCGGCTGCTGATGCCGACACAAACTTCTTGCGCTTATCATTGAACGCACTGTTCCATTCGTGGCTTGATCGACCATCGAGCATGTCTGAGAAGTCGTCGATTAGTCGATCGAACGAAGAAGTGTCAACGGAGATGGGAGATAACTGCGACTGTGACGAGTTGATGCTGGCCGTCTGTGACGTTGCCCAATAATCGCCCGTTTGAATGCTGATTAATGAGGTCGGATCAGGAGCTGAACGACTCAATAGATTCTGATTGGCGGTGTTGCTTCGATACGAAGGTGACAATGTGGCACTGGTATTGCTGGTGCTCGCTGGGGAGTACAAAGGTGAATCTTGGCTGGTACGGGTAGACTGCCAAGTTAGTTGTGAGTGAACGGATTCGGCTGAAGGACTGATGCCCGGTTGACTCACGCCGTGTACTGCCCGACCGGGTCGAGAGTCAAGTGTTGCAGAAGCTAGTAGCAGGGTCTGACTGCGATTGGGCACAAACTCCTCGTGAACGGCCTGTTGTTGCAAGTTGTGACGCACCAATGGATTAGAATGTGCACTGAAGCCAGGTGCGGGCAAAAGATCAGACAAGGGAACCGCTACACCAGACGTAACGTGCGTGCCACGACTATACGCGGTAGTAGCGCTGCTGACCGGATGTCGCTGTTGCGCTCTATCCGTCAGTTGATACGGGTTGATGCGATTATTATTGTTATTGTAATAGGTTGACGACGACGACGAATAAGTGCCAGTAGTATCGGTGCTTGATTGCTGTTGTTGAGACCAGTGGCTGTACATAATAAGCAGTCAAAATGTACACGACCACACGACGCACTGCAACCGACGGCCGTAAACGTACGGGCGCACGAGGTTGCAGAACGGGTGTATGGTGCAGCGCAGCACGCGTATATAATAAACAGAGCAGATATGTTGTTAGTGCCGCTGTCAGTCGTAGTTGGCTGTAACAACACCAACGCTCATCTCACATCTCCGTCCGTGCCGCGAACATAGGTCATTCGTTTTTGGCCGCGTTTTATCGCGCCGTACGCGTGTTTTGCTGAATGCCGCCACGTCTCATCGGAGCGCGCCGGATCAACAAAAAAGACGTTAAATTGTGTCTCGACAGCAGTAGGAGCAACCGTTCGGTTCGAAGCTGTAAGCAGCAGCAAGTTAATACGTTCAAAGAAGTTATGCACCACACGTGGCATGGTATGTATGTAGCACAGCCGACAAATGTCGGAGAGAGAAAATGCCAGCTCGCGAGTCGAGAATGCACATCACACACAAAGCAACGGCTTTAAAAGTGCAATGTGCCGCTGAGCCGAGGTACATAGAGAAAAACTAGAGGTTGCGCAGCAGCGCAAGACTGCCCGCGGTGTGCTACCACCAGACGGCGACGCAGTTGGCCAAAAGTGCAACCATCCTTCCTAATCACAACTGCTCGGTTAGTGTGAAGTTCTGCTGTGCTTGTACACATACATATACATATGCGTACAATGTCAGTGTTGTTCTAGAGCGAACAAGCAAAGCACACAGGAGGACAAGACGGTGGTCGATGTGTTGTGAGGAACTTGTGTCGAGCCGAAAGTGAAGTGAATAAAACAATTCGAATACACGCAACACACAACAAATGTTGTTTGTATGCACTATGTACAGACAGACCGGCCGGCTGGTTGCTTTCACGAGTGAAACCAAGTGGCACAAGGAAAAGCACTATCGGTGTGGGAACCAGTTTCTCTGGTTACCGCTTGCTTGCGTTTGCGATTTTGCAGCACAATGTATTTGGTACGGTACCTAGAGCACCGCGCTGCTTAGCCCATTTTAGGGGCCGGCCGACAAGCAGGACAGCTAAAACGCTGGTAGCTGTGTTTGGTGGTTGAGACGAAAACATTCAAGCAGCAAAAAGCGAGCAGCATCAGCAACAATATGCGATCATCAACATCAAAGCGCTCATATAACGCCCGCTAACACGCCATTATTACGACAACAGCTGTGTGACGACGTGCCCCCGGGTGGCGGCTTGCTGATGCGCGAAATCATTGAAACTGCCCACTTGGTAGGTTTGGTGCGGTTGGTTGGTGTGGCCGGTGGAAGTTCAAGACGATCGCAATAGGATTGGGTACAAACAGCAGACTTCGGCTCTGAGGTGCTACTTTGTACTCAATAAGGTGCAAAGCATTCGACATTTGGTTTGTGGGCGTAGTATATTACAATCAAAGTGATTGTTATTGGCTGTTGCTGCTTTTGTGTGAGCACCGGCGGAACAACAACGTAAGTAGCAAGTTCTGTGCGTTTGTTGACAAAATTGTTGTCGGGCGCAATTATTGCATTGAAATGACAAGTCAAACAAGTGCACCCAATAACCGTCAAACCGAACACTTTCGCGATCATAAAACAACTGAACTCATTTATTGCTGTTGGAGGTTAACTGGTCTTACTTTTGTTGTAACGTGCGGAACGGCCATTGTCATCTTCACTCTTTAAATGATGACACTAACATTAAAACTGAACAGCAAAGTCCATTACTTTGTTCGAGTTCTGACGGAAAGATTGATCTGTGCGTCTTTCGTTCTCTGTTTTTTGTGGCCAGCATGAGTGCCGGCTGGACCCCGCAGACAGGCCATAAAAACTAGTGCATTCTTGTGACAAAAACTACCGAACCGAAGGCGGGGCCAATCTGATTCTCAACACAGCGTAAATTGACCGATGGGGAGCCTGCGTTAATTCCAATAATTGATTTCGCCAAGTTCAACTGTATGATTTCGGAATTTACGTACGTCACACCAGCACAGTACAGGTAACTAACGTTGCTGTTTTCTTAGAAAAAAATAAAATGCCACTGACAGCACCCGGCCAAAGACAGACCTTTTGCACAACTGTCCGCGGTGAGACGGGCATTCCGGGCGATTCGTCTTGATGTGAACAACCGGCTGTGGGTGTGGTGATCGGGGAGGTGAACAGACGTTTGGCTGGGTCGCGATATGATAGTTCCCAGTCTGGAAAGAGAAGTAAATCGGTTCACAAGCCTGCCATTGATGCTAATAAGGATCGACATACGGGTCATACCTGACGAATACAGAACAGCTTTGATGATTTACAGCTCTAGTTTGCGTTGCTGCGTCAACCAAGAGGGTGTGATAGAATCAATGCACTGTGACCTTTCCATGCAACATTTCAATTCATTCAAACTATCAATCTTGAGATAGACTTCGATTACTCACCGCAGCGCCAAAGGAATTTTGTCTAGCAGTCTAGATACACACATGAGATAGACATGGGTTGGCCGGGCAATTGAGCAAAGCACGTTTGAGCAAGACCACCTTGAGCAAAAATAGGGCAGTGCCAAAAGAGCAGCGGTCTTATATTGTCCCAATGACTGATTTTGGTATCAGACTTAGGCTTAGTTTTGGGCTTGAGCTTAGGCTTAGGGCTACTCGTTTTTAGGTGTGCTCTTTTGGTCCTGCTCTTTTTCACTTGCTCAAAGTTGTCTTGCTCAAACGTGCTTTGCTCAATTGCCCGTCCGTCAGACATGGCAGGCAAGGCACATAAAAAGCGTTGGTTGGCCAGCACTGATATCGCCAGATATCCACCGTCGCACGCAACAGTATCAAAACATTTTCAACATAAAATACATGATTTTATCAAAGTCGATGGCAAAAACACACGTACCGGGTTTTCTGCTGAACGACGCTGGTTGTATGCCGACAGGGTGTTGTAATTTGGCCAAGTCATTATTATTGTTATTGTTCCTGTCGTCATCGCTGGTGCTGTCGATCACCAATTTGTGTCTTGGCTCGTCTCGGACGTCGCGTTTGGTCAAATCGGTCACAACCTGGAGATCGGTTTGGATGCTAAAAAAACTGGAAGACAGAAAGTGTCGTCAGCGAATGCGACGACATAACGGCATCAATCAGACACGATCATTTCTTAGGCAATTTCGGCGTTCGATGTCCTAAAAACAGAGCCGAGGGATGCCACAAAGGTTTCAGCAGTTCAGTTTTTCAAATGATTCTGTTCCATGCTGTCTTAAACTGGTGCAGAACAGTTTTGGCTTGGCTATCAACAAATTGTTTCGCACTTCTCATTTTGAGTTTGAAAGCCATGGTCGTCTATGATGTCTCCAGATGTCGTGGTCGTCTGGCTCTTTTCCCATGTCGTGGTCGTCTGGGAAATTTCGATGTCGTGTCGTCTACTAAGTTACACCCAAACCAATCATTCAAAACTAGGGTATTTTGTTGCACGTAAATTTTCTGCAAAAAGATGGGAAAAAGAATTTGCACTTTTGCTGGGTGCACAGGGAGACAACTTAAAATTGTTGGCGCGACGCCATAGCGCCACCTATACTTGCGGGCCGGAAAAAAACCCAAAAAAACTGTTTTTTTCCGAGGCCCGGAAAAATACGTTTTTATTTTTCCGGAAATTTTTCCAAGTGGCAACTTTGAAAAAAAAACGGTTTTTTCCAAAAATTTCCGAGAAATTTTCCAAAAGGATGTTGCGAAAGGATGTTGTCAAAACCAATGTAAATCGATGCTAAACAATTCTAAATGAGCCCTTTTTAAACTCCAAGCGCATTTTTAGCCTGTTTCAGGCCACCTCCCGACAAAATTTTCTTCAAAATAGGCGTCTTTGGACCATGGGTATCCTTAAGTACTGGAAAAATATTTGGAAAAAAACGGTTTTTTTCCGTTTCCACTGCATTTTTTTCCAAAAATATATTTTGCGGAAAAATACGCAAAATCCCCGACATCGCTCCTAAGGGAAGGGACCAAAATCCAACACTGTCTAATGAAAAAACAATATCCTATCGTATTCTCGTGAAATCGGTAACAGAAGGCCGGCCTTCTATTTTTTCACTGGGGTCGATTGGGTGGCGTTCTGAAACTGGGGGTTCCATTATTTGATGAAGCTTCATTTTTTCACTTCCCTGGCCCTGAAAATGTTTGCAAAATTGGGCATAAAATGGTTTCTCAGGACAAAGGTGCTGAAATCTCATTTGTTTTTGTCGCAGGAGCACGTTTCAGCAGGCTAGCATCAGTGTAGCTCTAAGTGGGTGCCGCCATCCGGTACGCCTGTTCCCCTCACATCGGTGCAGTGGCTGAGGGGGGAGGTGGCTCGCCCCCCGCCCACCCCTGCTACACCAATGTACAGTAGGTATCCCCTCTCCGAGCCCGGTACAGTAGGTATCCTCCCCCCAGAGTACCTCCAACACTGTTTGACCGCAAAATCTGGTAAGGCCGGGCCGCGATTTTGGACTTTCAAATCGGGCTGGGCCGGAGTTTTGGTCAGTCGGGCCGGGCCGAGGTTACCCGGCCGGCCCGATCCTAATCTCTGTGACCGTGTGACCCAGTGCTGTGGCTGGGGGGAGGGGGTCCCCCCAATGGTACCCTACCCGCCCCGCCCTGGTACACTGCCCCCTACGCCCTGCCCGCCCCGCCCTGGTACCCTACCCCCCTACCCGCCCCGCTCTGGTACCCTACCCGCCCCGATTTTTGCCCTCAGAATGTCCATTTTCGGTCAAAAAAAGACCAAATTTCGACCGAAAACCATTAAAAGTGCAAAAAAATCGCGCGATGTACTTTATAGCATATAAAAATAGGCACCCAAAAAAACTTGTATTGTACCATACCCGCCCCTAAAAATCTCCCCCCTCCCCCCCAAACCGGATTCCCCCAAGATCCCAGGTACACTACCCCCTGCCCGCCCCGAATTTTTCCACCAATGTACCGTATTGTCGGAAATAGAACCCCCCCATTAATTGAACCCCCTAAATGGCTCGAAATCAAAAATAGAACCCCCCATTAATTGACCCCCCATTAATAGAACCCCACCCCCAACCTTCACCGTACCACAGATTAGTGGTATGGTAGGGCTGTGTTGTTGTGTCAAACGTTGTTTAAGCCTGCGTACACAACAGAATACAGCTTTTTAAGCATAATTGCCGCTGTTGAAGTTAGAAAATACCGAAAACAAGCCATTTTTATGGGCATTATTAACAATGATTTTTTTCGTCGGGGGGCCAAATGAAAAATATAACCCCCCAATAATTGACCCCCCATAAATTGAACCCCCCAAAATGACCCCAGTGAAAAAATAGACCCCCCGGGTTCTATTTCCGACAATACGGTACCCTACCCGCTCCACAAAAGTAGCCACAGCACTGGTGTGACCCACACCACACCAATGTTACCGTAAAAACCTAAATACAGCCCCCCCCGGAATAGAGCCCCCCCAAAATGGGGTCAGTGAATTAATAGAGCCCCCCCCGGAATAGAGCCCCCCCCCTAAGTAACATCCCCTATACAGTAGTGTATTAAGGCGTGATAGTGGTACATAGGTACATTTATGCACGTTTGTTGTTCGTTCAGAGCACATAATACGCCTCTTATTGACGATTAGACACGAATAAATGCGATTACAAGCGAAAAAACATCCTTTCAAACCCCTTTTTAGGGGTTTTTGGGGGTATTTCTGGGAACAATTTTTTCAGGTTCGGGTCAGTGAATTAATAGAAGCCCCCCCCGGAATAGAGCCCCCCCAAAATGGGGTCAGTGAATTAATAGAGCCCCCCTTCTATTTAGGTTTTTACGGTATGCGTATCAGACAAGGTGCGAGAACGATAGGAATGACACAAAACATAACAAACCAAGTCAATCCAGTTGTCAGTTTCTGGATCCAACAAGAATTGATGCCACAATTGGTCAGTCTTTATTCGCTTCAGAACTTTGCATCTCCAAGGCCGGCCGGGTGATGGCGATGCGCTGGTGCAGGTCGTCGACTTGCTGCGCGCAGCAGTGTAGTTCCTGGGGGGGGGGAGGGGGGGTCCCCCCCCCCCAAAGGTAACCAAACCCCCGCGGCCAAGGGACACAAGGACACAAACCGCCCCGCCAGGTACACAAACCGCCGCAATTTTTGCCTAAAATCGGCATTTTTAGGCCTGAAATGGCCATTTTTAGGCCTAAAATGGGTGATTTTTAGGTCAATGATGTCAAAAGTCGCCAAAATACCCTTTTTATGGAGAATTTTTTCCAAAAAGGGGTAAAAATCGGTCAAATTTTCTACCTCAAAAAGTGACTTTTTCCTGGATTTGGGTCTTGGCCCCCCCTTCCCCCCCCCACGGAGGTACACAAACCGCCGCACGGAAAAAAGGGGGAGGTACACTAACCGCCGCGCCGGACCAGGAACTACACTGGCGCGCAGATGACCATGGTTGAGCTTGATTGAGCGGACTTCGCATGAACAGTTTCGATGATTCCGCGTGTTCGATTTCGTCGTTCATCAAGCCAGCACCAGCAGGCGGAAATTCGATGTTCGCAAGCTTCACTTTGAACGCTGGCGATGCCATGTCCGTTGTGGACATCTGGAATAGCTGTGAAGTTGCAAATATACGATGGAGAATTTTAACAGTCCCACGACGACTTCTTTCGTTGGTCATTCATCATCCCGTCCCCGTCCCGCTGTTCTGTTCCCCAGCACAGTGACAAACAATTCCGTCCCGCCGGAAATTTCTCGGGCGCAATTTCTCTTTCATTTAGTTTTGTTCCCATGGCAATTTTCCCGCGCTAATTCAATTGAATGTTGGATCTGCTTTGTAGTCCACAAGCGTGCGGTCCAGCCACTGTGGGGGTCAAAGGTTTTCTGGTCCATCCCTCAGGGTAGTGGTTTGAAAAAATTCGTCCAAGAACTAGAATTTTTTATTATTTCGAAATTCAAAAATTTCTCAAATTTTTGCTCTAAAAGTGCTATTTTCTGCATAAAAATTGCTACTGTTGACATGATCTGACCCTGCCATGAGTGTGTTGGGTGCCATAATCGTTGTTTTGTGGCACCTAGACATAAAGCACACTAGGGATCGGACGTGGGTGTGGGTGAGTGGCTCTTTCAACTGCGTGGGTGTGTGGGTTTTTTTCAACTGTGTGGGTCAACACCAGTGCAGTGGCAGGCCCATGTGTGGGAGGTAAGTATGATGCGGGGTTGGGACCGGAAGCGTGAGAGGTATGATTTTGGTCACCCAAAAAGGCGAAAAAACACCGTTTTTGTGATACAATTTTGGCCACAAATTGTGGTAAAAACAGTACTTTTTCAAAATTTTCGCCGAAAATCGCCTAAAAATAGGTATTATGGGTGGGTTTGCGCGCGGAGCGCGCGATTTTTGGGAAAATAAGGTCGAAAAACACCGATTTTTGCCTTAAAAAGGTATAAAATTGCTTGTGAGAGGTATGATTTGGAGTTGTGAGAGGTAAGTACTCACACCACCCACAACCCCCCCCTCGGGTTTTGTGGTAGGTAAGTACTGAGAGGGGGGGGTAACCCCCCCCCCAACCCCCCCCCCCCAGCCACTACTATGGTCAACACCCACACCCACACAGTTGCAACTTTGTTTGTTTGTGACAGTGACAATGCAGCAAAGCTCAATTTCAGCACCATCAGTACAACCGGAACAAAACAAACACTAGTGAGGCATATGTGATACAGTTATTGTATAGTATCAATACCTGTAGTGAACAGAATGTTGAATGACTGCAAGCATAGTTCGAAATACAATGGGAACAGAATACAATCACGTTAATACTTGTAGCCAAGCTGTGGCAATATGCGTTTCAAGAATAGAATCACTTCGCCTGTTTTAGGGGTGAGCCTATTGTGGTACTCCGTTTTTATTCCGTGGACGATGCCTCAAAATCAATAACGCAGTTGGGGGTGGGGGCTTGGGACCCGTTCATGCACACTAGAATTGTTGAATCAGCACTTTCGGTATGTGCGCCAAATCCCCGGCAAGGAGCAACCGCTGCGGTTCCACAGCTGACCTTTATCGAAGCCTTTTGGAAGGCAACCGCACAAACCACACAGAAACAACGGACAGAAACGAGTGACATGTAATAAAGCATAACCTCAGCAACTTGATTGTCCGCAAAATCAATGCATCGATCGGATCGGGAACATCGGCCTGCCCCAGACTCTTATCACGAAACGGTCTTGGGCTGGCGTATACGGTCTCAGGGTAAGGCTTGAACTGACAGCCAGGAACACCTGTCGGTTCATAACAAGGAAACTATTTACAAAAGAGCAATTTTTAATTTAATGATCCTGCCAACGGGCACGGATGACTTTTTAAAGATTTTTGTGCGCTCTTGCACCCATTATGTGCCCCATCTATCAATCGATCGGATCCTCAATTGGATAAGTATGCATCGACATTAAATAGAGATCAATGGTGACCGAATTTCTGTCGAATTCAATGGTTATGAGTCTGTCACGCGATCGCTATTGCCCGTTCCTCCGCATGGCGCGAATCTAAGAATTCAAAATTTTCTCTTCATGTATACGGTAAGCTTTGGTTGGAGCCAGAAAAATATCGGCACTCCTTCGATACTCGGGACCCAGTGGTTAAGGAACGATATTATGTTACTGATTTCAGGGTTAGTTAGGCTTTCTTTTCAGGCCCAACCATTGTTGTTAGGCTTAGGCTTAGGCCCACACGCAACGCAATGTATTATTAGGGGTGGCTGGGGCCTAAGCCTAAGCCCAAGCCTGAAAAGAAAACCTCAAATGTTCCTCTCTTGAGAACTGGGTCCCGAGTATCGAAGGAGTGCCAAAATATAACCCTTCAATAATTGACCCCCATAAATTGAACCCCCCAAAATGACCCCAGTGAAAAAACAGACCCCCGGGTTCAGTGCTGTGGCTACTTTTGCGGGGCGGGTAGGGTACATAGGTGTAAAAAATCGGGGCGGGTAGGGGGGTAGTGTACCTGGGATTTTGGGGGGGAGGAACACCGGTTTGGGGCGGGGGGGAGGAGGGGGGAAGATTTTTCGGGGCGGGTAGGGTACAACACAAGTTTTTTCGGGTGCCTGTTTTTATGTACTAAAAAGTGCATATCAGAGGTGGGAATCGGGCCAGGTTACCTCGGCCCGGCCCGGCCCGGCCCGACAGTTCGGGCCGGGAAGTCCGGCCCGGCCCGGCCCAACTTGGAAAAAAAAAAAA
>JASAMV010001956.1:0-20061 GCA_030248065.1 Rhynchonema sp. JSB1_4
TAGGCTCAATCTTTCGCCTAAGAGGCTCAGTTAGCACTTCAAATTCCATCAGTGAGCAGCTGAATAGTTCATATCGACACGCGAGCCTTCGAGTCCTAGCTATGACTCTATGTAGCCTTGGGCTAACAATACCACACGTCTGCGATTACAAGTTTCGGGTTGGATTTAGAAAACAATAACCACCTCACCTTCAGAAAACATGGCTATAGCAACTGCAGCTCTGCTTTGTTTTGAAGTCTCTCCGAGAAATAACGCGGGGAATGAGACGGGGAATGGAGTCCGATATTCGGAAAACATCATCTGCAAAAGACGTCAATGAGGCTTATATTACAGTGGTCAACTCAAGTGGTCAAATCTCTTCGTCAACTCCACATTGTAGGGTCGTCAACTCACACCCAACGCCATGTAAGGGCGCCCTTAGTCATAGTGGAAAATGGAAATGGAAATGCAAAAAATATTCTATGTCCAAGTTTTCCATTTCCATTTCCAATATGACTAAGTGCATACTGGAAATGGAAAATGGAAATGAAACAAAACATTTTCTGTGTGAAATTTGACCAATCAGCGGCCGAGAATTGAGTGGAACAGAAAATGTTTTTATCACAAGTCAAAACATGGCTGCTGCATTAAATGTTTTATTTCATTTCCATTTTCCATTTTCCAGTATGCCCTTAGTCATATTGGAAATGGAAATGGAAAACTTGGACATAGATTATTTTTTGCATTTCCATTTCCATTTTCCGCTATGACTAAGGGCGCCCTAATATTCACGCTCATTTGTAGCTGCAATGAAAGTTGACGAAGTGATTTGACCACTCTAGATGACCACTTTAATATAACCGTCAATCAAGAATGCAAACTGAATGCAACACAACAAGAGTGTTAAATACAATGCCAGAGGAGGAATACATGAGCGGACCGATGCCAAACCCACATGTGATATCCTGCTGGAGAGCTACACATATGTACATAAGTCCTCAGTGGGTGGTCGTTCACTTGCTCAATTCAAACTATCGATGACGATTTGAGCTCGAAGCAAAGTGTGCACTGTACAAAGGAGACCACCGAGAATGGGGAAGTACTCAGACTAATTACGGTGCAACTGGGACACACACACACAATAAATAGCTGTATTAAAACGGAACAACTGATTGTTACACAAGCAAAAATGGAATGAAACATGTTTCGGTCTCAGTGTTTGTTTGGGAGCCAAAATGAAGAGATAAAACACAGGTCAGTGTCACAAAGCAAAGTGACCAAGGTTGAGTTGTAATCTGATTGGCTTTGGTCACGTGCTGAGCTGCAAATGATGGGGCGTTCTGGGCTGGCTCTTGCCCTGTGACGTATTAATAACGCTACTGAGCCTGCTGTCGGGGTTGAATGACGTTTCTCCCCTATTGTGTACCTGAACAAAGCGCGTTCTTTTTTGCTGTGATCGAGGTTAGTGTCCTCATACAAAAAGGGTACCCAACAGTGGTTTGAGTTCCAACCTGAAGTTGGCTGAGCAATAGGTTGCATGCCGAGGTAAATCTGAAATCAGGCCTACCAAAGGCACTCTTGAGTTGTGCAAACTCACGTGGTGCACAAAAGCCACTTACTGTAGGGGCAGCTGATGCAAGGTCACCAAAACGATTGATATATGAACACACTGACAAACTATTGATGTAATATTTACACTTTTGCCCCTTATTTTTCAAGCAATTGACGTTCGAATAGGAATGAAGCGAAACAAAATGCTCATCAAATAAGCGCAAGTGCTCGGATTTTAGCAGAGGAGCGAGTGAGGCAATGAGAGAGACACGTCCATTAATTTCTGTGACTGGACATAAGTGAAAACGGTGTGGGTGAAGTCAAAACAGCTGATCGGTTCGAGCCGGCCCGGTCTTGCCCAGATCATGTGGCTTTTTGCATCGAAGACAGTGTAGTTCCTGGGGGGGAGGGGGGTCCCCCCCCCCCCTCGGGTACGTCCTGTCCCCCCTCCATGGTACGCCTGCCCCACTGTTCCCCCTCCGGGTACGTCTGCTCCCCCAATTTTTACCTAAAATAGGCAAATTTTGGCCTAAAATAGGCATTTTTAGGCATAAAATGAGTGATTTTTAGGTCAATGTCGTCAAAAATCGCCAAAATAACCTTTTTATTGAGATTTTTTCCTAAAACGGCCAAAAATGAGCCAAATTTTCGACCTCAAAAAATGACTTTTCTCCAAATTTGGGTCCTCCCCCCCCCCCTTCCGGGCAGTGCTGTGGCTACTTTTGCGGGGCGGGTAGGGTACATAGGTGGAAAAAATCGGGGCGGGTAAGGGGGTAGTGTACCTGGGATCTTGGGGGGGGGGGGGGGAAATCCGGTTTGGGGGGGGAGGGGGGGTAAGTTTTGTCGGGGCGGGTAGGGTACAACACAAGTTTTTGAGCGTGCCTGTTTTTATGTACTAAAAAGTACATATATCGCGCGCAGCGCGAAATTTTTTGCACTTTTTAGGGTTTTCGGTCGAAATTTGGGCATTTTTGACCGAAAAATGGGCATTTTGGGGGTAAAAATCGGGGCGGGTAGGGTACCAGGGCGGGGCGGGTAGGGGGGTAGGGTACCAGAGCGGGGCGGGGCGGGGGAAGCGTACCCGGCCGGGGCGGGTAGGGTACCATGGGGGGGGACCCCCCCACCCCCCCCAGCCACAGCACTGCTTCCGGGTCCCTCCCCCCTTCCCCCCCCAGGTGGGTACGTCTGTTCCCCCTCCGAAAAAAGGGGGGTACCGCCTGTTCCCCCTCCGGACCAGGAACTACACTGATCGAAGATGACTTCGAGATTTACTGTCCGAGAAATTTCGGCCAACTTTTACGCCGGTTGAAATTTGGGGCGTCAGCAAATCTTTAAATACGTATGTATCCTTCATGCGAAAGTCACGTGATCAACGCAAGTTCGGTCCGGACAGATTATCAAGTTTGATTTCGCACTGTAATGTTTGGGGGATAAAAACACTGGGCACACAGAACCCGGTGTGCATTATGCTCCTTCCAATACTGCATGACGTCATGTTCAACAGCACTTGGGCGTACAGCACAAGCACCAAATAGTGAATCTAGCGAACATCTCTGAATTACAACCAAGCATCCGATAAAAACGATACGAGTTTTAACCTGTGGTCAGAATCGCGCCGGGCCACGATTTTTCCCTTGTCGACCGGGCCGGTCCGCACCGAGGGTGCCGGTCTGGTTCGGCCTTGTATGCCAAAAATTCAATTCAAAAACCGGCGTTTCAGAGTTCTTCATTTATTTCAAAATTCTTAAACATTTTGCGCTTCGCGCGTAGTTCTTCATTGAATTTCCTTGTACAACAGTCTGCCTAAAGCCCAAACTTTTAAACACCTATTCATTTTTGCAAAAAAGCTTTCACATTTTTTGCCATTTTGGACTTTTCACTTTTTCACTTGAAATCTTATACCAAGGCTGAACGGGCCTGGCCGACATATACGGGCAACTCTCTCAAAACATTTTGTTGAGCTACGTTGCCGTTTGGTTCTGCTGATTGTGCCAAACATTTCCTATTTCCTATTTCCTAGTTTCGATAAAACAACTAGGAAATAGGAAATATTTCCTGTTTCCTATTTCCTAGTTTCGTATCAAGTTTCCTAAAAAATAGTTTTAACATGCAAAAGATTTCCTATTTCCTAGTTTTACGTAAAGCCGCCTTATGTGTTCTGAGGCAAAATAAACGGGTTTCAACCCTTTTCTGGCGAGTTAGAACCCGTATCAGACCCACATCATGAGACCAACTTTGGCCGGGGTCATCATTGAAAGTCAAACTCCGTATATCGACGTATATCGACAAAGTAAAAATTGGTCGAAAATTTTTTGAAAAAAAGGGACAAAAAATTTATTTTCAGGGTACTAATCAGGGTACTTTCCCTGAAAAATCAGGGAAAATCAAGGAAATTCAGGATTGAAAAAACCAAAAACGACCCAGGCGTTTTTTTAAGAAAAACGCCGTCGTTTTTTTGCCCAACCCTGGTTCGGCCCGGCCCGCTCGGCCCCGGTATGAGGTTTCACGTTTTGTAATATTGTTTGATCAACGCCAATTCCCATAAAAACAACGGGATCATATAATAACAAAGGAACGCCAACAAGATAAAACAGCATGGAACGACCAGAAAAAACAACAACAAAGAATTAATGAACCTTTACGCCAAAAACACGGAGTGAACAAAAGCAATCAAAAATAATTTTCGACATCATGCAGCCCTGGTCTATTTCAGAAGCACAGCACTGCCTTTTCAACACGACAAGGGCCGAACGGCTGTGAACCAACAACATAACAGACAACAAACTGAACGCAAGGCATTTTCAATACAGTGCTCAACTTTGGCCACAGCACAGACAAACCACAGCGTGAACATTGAGTTAACAAGAAGATTTACGAAACAGCACATACAGTACAGTCATGTTTGTAACGACCCGCTCACAGGTCACAAGATAGTGAGTGAATTCAATTTTCAGCAGTTGAGCAATGGGGCAAATCGCGCAGAAATTTTGCCGAGTGCATGTTTTGTTTGTTAAAACCAGAGCAGGGCGGACACACGATTTGGTGGAGGGTGGAGCACTTTTGAAAACGTCGTTTTATCCAGTGCTTGTTTCATTCTGAACAATCGTTTTTGTCCAGTGCTTATTTTTATCGACCGTATTTGAAACAAATTCCATGCAAAATGTGAGCCTGCGCGTGCAGCGCTCAAAAGTTTGGCACTTTTTGGACGCGTGACCATGAATATCCCGTGCCATCAATTTCCATGGACGTGTGGATTTTTGTACTTTTAAGGGTGTTAAAATGAAAATCCTGAATTTTAAGAAAAAAGCTTGCGATTTTTTGACATTATAAGAGTGCCAGACTGAAAATCCAACAACTTAACAGTGCCCGGGCGCTGAAAAAGGGCCTCGGGGCACCTTGCCTCAGGGGGGCACTGCCCCCTTCCGCCCCTTCCTGTGTCCGGCTCTGAACCAGAGGTCAGGATCGGGCGGGGTTAGCTGCTGCCCGGCCCGGCTCGGCCAGGTCGAAAAGTGAAAAAATTGCTGCCCAGCGCGGCCCGGTGAAGTGGTCGGCCCGGCCCGCTCCGCCCTGGTATGAGGTTTAAAGTGAAAAAGGGAAAAGCCCAAAATGGCAAAAAATGTGAAAGTTTTTTTGCAAAAATTAATCGTTGTTTTATAGTTTGGGCATTTAAGCGCCAAGCGCAAAGCTTTTGAGAATTTTGGTTCTGAAATACGGGTTTTTGGCTTGAATTTTTGACATACAGAGCTGAACCGCAGCGGCACCCTCGGCACGGACCGGGTCGAAAAAGCAAAAATTGCGGCCCGGCCCGATTCTGACCTCTGGTTAAAACTCGTACCACAACAAATTTTTCGCAAAATGTCAACACACGGCCACAAAAAAAACATTCAGAGAACAGCTGGAATACACAGTCAACAAGCCACGCAGCTGGCTCGCGTGCGTCTCGAATGTTTCAGTAACCCACCGCAAGCAAGATGTGTGTGTCAGCCCCGTGCTGATCGCTGCTTATCGACACGTGTATTAGCGGCAACAAGCTGGAAATTGTCATCGTGCGCGTCGATCACCAAAACTTGGAAATGTTGGTTGGTGTTGGCGCTAACACGCAAAACATAGATAAAAAACAAAATGGTCTCGACACGATCCTTGCAGATCAAAATTACGGTGGGTTACGGTGTTCGGGGGCTGAGTGACAACCTCCCGTAGACTGCCTTTAAGTGCGTTCTGAGCTGCTTGATGGCGAACAGCAGATATTGAACCATATTCCCGCGCGTGCCGTTTTGCCACCAGAGACACAGGGCATGGAGCGCTCATTTGGAAACAGTGTTTGATATTGAAAGACCAATATATTCTCTTTATTCCTCCCCTTGTTGAATCATCGTGCGCAACCGAAGACCGCACAATTACTGTCGTGACCGTGAGGTTGAAAAGAAGAAACAGCTGTCTAAATTTATAGGTTTGAACGAAAGTTTCGATATCGGCTGGTTGTTGGTTCAAAAAAAATTTTTTTCAAGTGATTATCACTTTATTATCAAGTCGTGTGACCTCGTTCTGACTCTGTTCGACGCGTTCGTATTGAACGAGGCCATAAATACAGGCAAACAACTAAGGCATGCAACTAAGGCTCTCAAGTCAATCCCACTTCCAGTTATCTGATGTTTCACCCAATGGTTTTTAAAAGGGGCGGACATTAAACTGATAACCCCAATATTATTGCAGAAATGGCAACAGGACGTGTAAGGCGCGCCTACGTTTGTCGGCAAGGGCTGGAGCCGGGGCCGGGGCTGTATGCGAAACATTTTTTTGGCCGGCGACAGGGTTGTCAATAATTCAACATTTTCGTATTTGCAGCTGTGCGTGTGTGTTCGCTTTGTGTGCGCTGTTGCCTCAAGCGCAGGCTATTTTGTGTTTTGTCTTTGGATTATTCAAATTTGTTCGAGCAAATTGATTTAATGGCTGATAAAACGTTATCAGGTGACATTAATTGTTTGTACAACTGCAGTAAACGCAATGGCTATGCGATTTTAGAGTAACGCAAAGCGAAGTTTCAACCAATTAGCGAAAAGTGCACGTCGTTTATGTGCACGGTCAGAAGCGAACTGTACATATGCAAGTGCAAGTAGATGTTCAGTGTTTGTCAAACAACAACTGCAGCCTGAATTTGCAATTTACACATTAAAGAAACTTGCTTAATCATTCCTTCAATCCTCCAATCATACATCAATTTAAATCATCGTTAACAATGATTTAGAGGACTAATCTGGTGGAATCCCTCATACAGTTGGCTGCACATGACGTACGTATTATGGGACATGTGTTCTCTCCCAGGCTTACACAGCGTCACCCAGTGAACTGCACCTAGAGGTACCGTGTCCAGATTTGCCGCGACTTCATTTCACTGCTCCATTGACCACCACAAAACATTCGTCGAGCACTCGCGTGCACCAGGCAGGCGTCCACTTGATGCCAGAGTTTTCCACTTTAAGCCCCTCCCTATAGAGCCGCCGGGGCTCTAAGAGGAAAAATTTCCACTTAAGGCCCCCGGGCCTCTAATTGTGTTTATTTTTTGGACCATCGATTTTTAGTCCATCAAGGACCAAAATGTGGCACTTTTCTGTTGTTGTTGTTTTGATTGTTAAAGATTCTTGATAATCAGGTTCAAATACGGTATTTTCCACATGGAGCCCGCGGAGGTTCAAGTGGAAAACTCCGGTGGAATGAAACTTTGTTTCATGAGATTGAAGTTCACGCGCAATTATTGATATGATGATGACATACGCACGCACATATTCGATTTTGTTTACTTTTTGCATCTGGCAACACGACTGTATTTAACGCTGCATTGTCTTGTGTGGCCGATTTGCCGTCTAAACAGATTGGAGGGCTGGGCGAGTTAACAGACATTTTACACAATCACTGAAATGTTGACAAAATACCAGCAGGCGAGTTTTGTGCAATTTTTCCTCTGGTTTGAAAATTTGTGACTGACCGCACGCCAAACCACAGAATGCCCCATCTTTCAAAATAAAGACTGGTTTGCATCTGTGGCGTCTGTTATATCCTGCTCTAGATTTTTCGCCAATAAATTATCATTCAAAACAGTTATAATAAAATGTAATTGACCTGGTCATATCTTGAACCCTTAGCCTCATCGTAACAGTTTCTTTCGGCGATCGAGTCTCGTTCGTTTTCTGTAATAACCGAAGGCTCGTTTTTACTATATGGTAGTAACGATCGCAAAGTGAAGTGACCGAGCGCGTGTGAATTTTGACGCAATTTCAGCCACCGAAATGCTTGAGAACGTCCTTCACTTGTGGTTGAGTGCTGGACAGATCATTTCGTGCACTATCGTCGCCTTTAGATGGCGTTCTTTTTTAAAAAAACAGAGAAGTGAATGTGCACTTCGGCTTACCAGCAGAGCAGAGGCCCGTTGACCTTGGCATTTGCGCTGTTTTTATTGACAAAAAGAAAATTGTGAGAAAATCTGTCCAGGTAATATATGTTGAATCTCAAACCAAAAGCATGCGACGAAAGAGTTCCCAATTGATGGAAACCATTTCTATAAAATAGAAACTGTGTATCAATATTTGTTTCTTACCTCGTTGCATGCAATTCTATTTTCTGATGGCATAAAGTTTTTATGTTAGACAAAACACTTTTATTTGGCAGCGCAAACAACACTTTCATTTTTTTGTTGAACACCATGTCACAGAGAATACGAGAGAATGCAAACATACATAAATATCAAAACCAGCGTGGTGCAATGCGTTGGAATTACATGTAGTTCAACGAAGAAAAAAATCAAAGTCAAGGTTACAACTTGAATTTTCAATTTTCTACCCGAAACCATGTTTTCCAGGAATTATGCATCCGAAGGCTATTATGGAGTCAAGCATAATGCCCCACTTACGGATCATTTTTTCTGAGAAAGTGTATTTTTATTTGGCGCGTTCGAAAAACGTTCAAGGTCATCACACATATGGTTTCCAAAAAGTCGCAACCCAGTGGATTTTTGACATTGGTAGTCCAAAAGTGAGAATTTTACCAAAAAACAATGTACTATTCTGACGTCTGCCGGACAACATTCACCTTGCGGGCCATTATTTTTATCTGGAAACGTCTCCGGTTCAGGTGAATGATAAAACAATGGTGTATTTTCTTTTATTTTTCATTTTATCTGATGTGCATGACCTCTGTGAGAAGTATATTTCTCTTTTTTCGTTCCTCCGCAATGTCGGAATTCAACGTGTGCCTTCTTGGTGTAGAAAATGTTTTTTGTTGTTTCAGTCAAGCTCAAAATGCGACTCACTTTCATGATCCATGTGCGCCGAAAGTTCGAAAGTTGCTTGTTGAAATATTCGAAAAGCGCAACAACTCATTAACGTTTTTTATCGAAAAGTTGCTTCGTTTGCCGGTATACTGTATGTAGTTGGCTTGTCACTAATGGCAGAAAGTTCCTGTTGTTCGCTTACTTGTACAGTGTAAGAAACTCAAGAAGGGCGGCTTTAGAAATTCTTGCATTAGTGGTTTGAGCGCCTTGCTATTGAATACATGTGCATGCAAAACGATGTTATTTAAAATGTTCCTTATCTGGTGTCTCGGATCTCCAGCTGCACAGCACCGGCGCACGCGCTCGCACAGCATGCAGAATTTTTATTTTTTTAATTTTTATGATCTCCGATTTTTATCTGTTTTGGCCATTGCTGTGAGAAAAGCTACATATGTATGTACTGTACATGTTTATCTTTGACTGATCGTCAGCAAACATGCTCACGTAATGTTGCTTGCAATCATGCTACATTGAGCATTGTTATACTTTCTTCGGAAGGAAGCTTATTTCATCGCATGCGGTTTTATCATTTATATCATCCGTTGTGCATAACTTATGCGGTGGAGGATTTAACGTGCATATCGTCCACGACATTCTTCAGGCAGTGGACGTATGTGCCAGTATCAAGATAAACAACAGGCTTTGCAAGCTATTCATTTTTTAAACTGGTGAAATATTTATTTTATTTTTCATTTGTGTAATTTTCTGACAACGCTTTCACTACCGACGGGTCGTTATGGGCAAAACAACAACAAAGATAATTTTGCCAAAATAACGTTTATTTCAGGTAGCTTTCCCGTCATTAAGCGGTTACTGAACTATATGAGTTCTGATAACATGACCGACAAAAAACAATTCGAGGAGCTTTCTGGTCAAATAAAATAACAAATCGGATGACAGGCACATACAATATTCAACATTACTGCGGAAAAAGTCTAATATCTATTTTCGAGGAGTTCTTCATCTGCCCAGCACCCCGAATAAACTACACCAATACCAAATCAAATATCGATCATAAACTGGTTTCCGGCTACATCACCTGAGGGACAAAAACATCGCCGTGCGGTAAGTGATGAAACGATTTTTATGTTATAACATTGCAATAAGAAAATGACCTTCACACCTTTCTGTGAACAGATGAGTCCCCAACCTCATACCCCAGGACCCGAGATTTTCACTTGTAGCCCCCTTGAATTTTTAGGCTGAAACAGCTCCCAACCGGTTTTTCATAACTTCCAAGCTTAATACGTGTCAGTGTCATTGCCTAGGCTGCTGATGTTTCACACGGTCAGTCGTTTAGGTTGACTTCATGAATGACAGAGGTCCGTATGTAGTGAAAAACACCCGGAAAATATGCACAGCGTGAGTTTTTGTGAATATATGTGTGTACATTTCATCACTTTTTCTTCCTGACTTACATAACGCACTTCACTGCTTGTTGACAGAAAAGTAGTGACACCGTCTGATTACATATGACCTTGGGCCAGGTGCGATAGTCTTATTATCGGATGAGATTTGGGGAAATATACATACAAGAACGCCTTCGCGGTGAAGGAATTGAGCGTGAAATTCAGACTGAGATCAATAGAACCGTTCGTGGAACCTTTTGTTGGAAGAATATATACATATATATTTTGTCTTCCATTGCCGCAAGGCACATCCGCGTTGTCTACGTATTTACCATTTTTTGATTCACTTTTCAACACTTCTTAGAAACCCACCAGATTAGTGCTCTATAATGTGTTTTTCTTCCACTTTCTGGTGAATTTGATTGGTACAGTATCACCTATCGAAGTACCGTTTATTTCTGTGACTTGCGACCTTAATCCCCGTACCACCGACTTAATCTCAAGCTGCTCTTATAAACTTGGTAATAAATTCCAAATTTTCGCATATCAGGTCAACCCTTTGCAAAATCTTCGATGTTGTTCAAGAACGCTTTTTTGATACAACCGATATTTTTCTACGTGGCCATTTTTCATAGCAGACATTTTATCCAGAAAAAGCGACAGTTTTATGTGCATTTATTCAATGACTTATCACCTTGATATGCATGTATACCTGCTGCGCATGTGGTTCAAGATGAATGCTTATTGACTAAATTGAACTTTTATGATCGTTCAGCACCTTATCGAAAAGGTCAAACGCTAAACCTTACATAATGTGCGCATTGGTTTTTTGTCAACTTTAAAATGTTGCAAGCGTCACGTTATGTTGTGTTTTGTGAGCATACACCTCAGCCATACCGTCACGAACGCGGTATTACCAAGAAATTTCATGCATTTTTCGTAAAGCGTCTCGATATAAGACTTTATAATAGACTTAGCTTATGATCACTTAGGAGAAATCGCTCAGCTTTCTTTTGTTAGTCTTTGGATCTTGTGATCCCTCTTGTGTAATGGTGATCATCATTGTTCGGAGCTCAGAATATAAAAAAAAACTAACAGACTTTAACGAATTTTCATTTTCAGATCTAATCTGGCTCACAATGTTGACCTGTTTTCGTTGGTGTTTCGCATCGTTGCTATTCTTGACCGGCCCACACGCAGTACCGATTGACAATGGAGTGATCGGTGAGCAGAAAGACCTAATTCAACACTCCTCAACTTGAGTCGTCAACTTACGCCGAATGCCATGTGTTTTTCCTCAGGCCTGCCCTGAGTTGACGACTTTGGTCGACGATCTGAGTAGACCGCACATCAATTAGCCGGAAGAAACTTTCTTGTTTGAACTTGTTTTTGCAACATTTGATCTTTATGAACAATTAAGGTGATAATGATTCAGCTCGGTTTGTGTCTTTGTTGGTAATCTGGGTATAAACTTGAAAATTGATCCTCATCACGTGCGTTACGGTGTAGTTTGTCGATCTACCTTTGTGTGCGAGTTTTGAAAATTAAACTTGGACCGTGATTTCTTTAGGTGCTCCGCGCGTGGGCTGTGGTCCGGACGCGACCCGGCTGGATTTTACGGTCCGAAACGGATTTCACGGTCACGTTTTCGTCAAGGGCTACTCGAATCGGGACGACTGCCGACAGGATTACACCCGTGATGCGATTCGATCGCTGAATGGATCATTGACAGTGCCGTTCAACACTTGTGGCAGCACAAGGACTAGATCGGTAGGTTGGCTGATCGCTGATGTTTAGACGGTTTCAGTGAAACAGATCGGCCGGTTTGCTTGCAAGACGGGTCTGGTCGGTTTTCGTGCAAACTGTCACTTGTATCGTGAAGATCATCGATATAGGGTGATATTTTCGAAACGGTGTAAAGGTCAGTTTGGTGTAAAGGTCGGTGGAAAGCTCGGTCGACAGCTCAGTGTGATAGACCTCGGTGTAAACTTGAAACATTCCACGTTAATAACAGGCAATGTTTCACGTTTACATCGAGCTACACCGACCGAGCTTTCGACCGAACTTTACGCCGACCTTTACGCCCAACTGACCTTTACACCGTTTCGAAAATTCCACCCATATATACATATGCGAAATATTTTGTGGATGTCATCAAAATTCGCTATGAGATGTTCGGCAAGGCCAGTCATACACGCAGCACAAAGCATAAAGAACCTTTCAAGGATTCACGGTTCAGGGGATGGTGGCCACTATTTTTATCATGTCCATTGGTAGCCTGCTCCCGCTCGACACGTGACATTGAACCTCTTGTGCGATTTTTTTTCTCGATTTGTCGCTCATGGAAATCGAACCCTTGCCTTTCAAATTCAGGCAAATCCGCGTGGCGTGTTCGTCACGTCTACGATCATCGTGCAATTCCATCCCCAGTTCATCACCAAAGTCGATCGTGCCTACAGGATCAGGTGCTTCTACATGGAGGCGGACAAAACGGTGGATTCGGAATTAGATGTCAGGTATGCCTGATCAGGCTGTCGGGTTTCCTAATTCAAAAAGGTGATAAGTTTCGGATGCTATCCATGGTTAAGTACACCTCCAAGCCGAGAACAACAATGAGGTTCGCTACAGGTAAGGACAAGAGACTGTTTTCAATCAAGTGTACCTCGGCTTTCGGCTACATGTGCCCAGTTGGTGTACGGTGGGGCAAACCCAAAAACTTCTAACCGGGTGATACTCAAAATACTGAAACGTGCGCTCCTCTTGTTACATCTATACTACTAAAACAGGAAGACGTATGTGGGTATGTGTGTGTGTGGCCCCCTCCCTCGGAAGGGCGGACGGGTCAATTTTCACGGGTAGCTTTGGGTATGCTAACGGGTCTTCGGCAGGGTTGGGCAAAAAAAAGACGGCGTTTTTTTCTGAAAAAACGAAGTTTTTTAAACGTTTTTCGTTTTTTTAAATCCTGAATTTCCTTGATTTTCCCTGATTTTTCAGGGAAAGTACCCTGATTATCAAGGAAAATCAATTTTTTGTCCCTTTTTTTCAAAAAAATTTCGACCAAATTTTGCTTTGTCGAGATACGTCGATATACGGAGTTTGACTTTCAATGATGACCCCGGCCAAAGTTGGTCCCATGATGCCTGTCTGATATGGGATCTTAGCAACTCGCTAAAAAAAGGGTTGAAACCCGTTTATTTTGCCTCAGAACACATAGAATTACTTCATTTAACCACGTTTTCTTCCCAACATGAGCGTTTTCCAATTTTTTTGGTGGCATATTTTGGTCATCTGGGCGTTTTAAAAAAACGTTTTTTTTTAAAAAAAACGTTTTTTTAAAAAAAACGATTTTTTGGAAAAAAACGTTTTTTGCCCAACCCTGGTCTTCTGGGGGGGGGGGGGGGGGGCACGGCACGGGCGCGGCGCTGTAGCCGGGCCGTTGGCAGGGGTCCCGACTAGTTGTGCAGTATGCTCAAGTAACTTTTTTTGTCACAGTACACCGAATTGGGAATTACAATTCTGATAATGCTGAGGCCGCTCTCTGACACCCGTGGAGAGCGAAATCCCGCAGCGGAATTTCGCTGGTGTCAGAGAGCGGCCTAAGTGCACTGTATTGACGGATTCATTGCCGGTTTGTGTCCGCCCGTCCACCGCACCGCGCTGGCCTGGTGTTTCACACAATATATATAATTCGCAGCATGTTGACCACGATTCGCATCGACGACATTGCACAAATGCCCATTTGCACGTATTCAATCCGACGCCACTCCATTCGCGGGCCGGAAGCGCGCTACTTTCAAATCGGCGAAAAAGTCTGGCACGTCTGGGAATGCGTGCAGCCTGATTCAGGTGCAATTTGAATAATGTGAAAACACATGTATAAACACGACTACACGTCCCATACGAAACCATATTCCCTTTCAGAATCAGGCGAAAGTCCGTTCGGTATGTTGGTGCATTCGTGTTATGTGCACAACGGACAGAGTGGTGATCGAGTGATGCTGGTGGATGTGAATGGGTATGCGTTTGGTCGATTTAGAGAATTCTGAACGCGTGCGTGATCCCTGATTTACTAAGGCAGACAGTCCCGAACGCAATCATCGTACACATACCGAAACCGATATTGCTGTCATGTTTACCAAAGTCCTCCGACTATTTGCGATGTTGTTATCATACATTGTTGTCCTGGCCATGACATCATACTTCATGTTGCCCGTTCCCACCTTTGATTCACAGCCGCGCGGGACACCAGGTCATCGTCAGTGCGAATTGAGTGGTCCAGATATATGACCGTGTTAGAAAAAACAACAAGCTGCTCATTTACACAAAATGCTCATTTACTTGATGGAATTGTCATTTCAAAATCGAAATTCTTATGAACCTGAATTCCCTGATCGATCAAGGAAATCCGAACTGATTGCAGTTGTTCAATGGACCCGTACATCCTGGGCCATATCCAATACGGTCCCAATCTTCTATCCGCCCACCGTGAGGCGCATGTGTTCAAATTCGCCGATCGCACCCAACTGATGTTTCAATGTCAAGTGCGATTGTGTCAGAAAGCCATGGACACTTGCCAGGGCATGACGGTTAGGGGCTGGCCGCTGGATGATGTTTCACTTGTAATATGATGTCGATCATTGCCAACATCGAGAACTCGAGTTGTTGCGTGCAATATATAGCGATTCGTGAATTTGTGGAGCCGGTGTGTAAAGACAGTTGGGGGTGGGGTGCAAAGGTCGGTCGGAAGCTCAGTCATTGTAAACATATGGACACATACATGATTGCCTTGTTAACGTCATATGTTTTTAGTTTACACTGATCTTTCGTGTATGCATGAGTGGTTGGGGAAAGTTCATTATTTGGGTTCGCATACACACTGGCATATTACTGCCGAGTTATCAGAACAATACCTCGTCAGGAAAAAACGAAAAACCACATTTCAGCCGCCAAAATGCATCGAACTCAAAAATCGGCGGCGCAAGAGACGCGCGGCCAACGAACTGCGAGGCAACAACACCGCAGTTTTGGATGTGAGACTACCGCAGCGACATCACAGACAGGGCACCGGCATTTCGGAGGATTTTGATGTTGAAACACCCCAATTGGTCATTTTGGACCCCACAGAAGAGCTGGTGGGAGTCGGGGACGAGTTAATTCAGTGTGAGTGGCCGATGTTTCACCTACCTAAACATATGCTTAAATTTTCCATTGAGTGACATGTCTAGTAAATACGGGTTTGGTGTTATGTGCCTCGTTGGGTCACGCACAAGCGAAACTAAGCGTAAGCCTAAGCCATTAGAACAAAATAAGAGATTTTTAACACTTTTGTCTCTGCTCTTTTTTCTTGCTCAAACCTGCTTTGTTCAGTCACCCGGCCACCGGTGGAGGCAGCTGAGGGGGGCCGTATACACCTAAAAGACTCGTGCAAGAACGAGACCCAGCGTGATCAAAGTGTACGCCTAAACACCAGAATCTTGGCTGTGGTT
Source organism: Rhynchonema sp. JSB1_4 (assembly GCA_030248065.1). Classification (NCBI taxonomy): domain Eukaryota; kingdom Metazoa; phylum Nematoda; class Chromadorea; order Monhysterida; family Xyalidae; genus Rhynchonema; species Rhynchonema sp. JSB1_4. The sequence continues at coordinate 15,690 of JASAMV010001956.1, forward strand.
GTGCAAATACCAAACAGTTTTGTGCCAACTGTTGCTTTCATTCCAGCCGAATTTCGCCTGCCCACCTTCAAAACGGAGCCAACTGACCAACAACTCTGTTTCGACCGCCCGTCACTCTCAACCGCATTCGTCATCGTCACCCTTTTAATGCTCGCCTGTAGCATCACTTGTACGTCGCTGGTCTATCAGCGTATCAGACGCGTGCGACAGGGCACATTTGAGATTGCGGAAAAATGCAATTCTGTCGCTGGATTGGAAAATAGCTGGTCGTAGCAGGATTTATTAATTTTTTGGTGAAGGGAAAACGTGGCCGGTATTAAATCTACTCTTGGCCTTTTTTACTCCAGAGGTGTGTTCGCACCGACGAGGCCTGGCACCTCGCCCGTCTGTGAAAACAGGCCGAAACGGGCAAAACTCACTCCTGTTACATCATTGAAATTTAGTTATCGGTTCGGTCCGGCATGATGACCTTAACCAACCAGAAGTTACCTTAATTGTGTAACATCAGCCAGCTGGACATGTGCGACCAGTGCGCAGGCGTGTAACAAGCTTGCTGATGCAAAAATCGGGCCAAACCGATGACCTGATTTCATACCGCGCCATTGTGTATATTGCTATATGCGAAAGTGCAATTTTAACATCAAACACATTATAATATGATGTAAGATTTGCGTGTATGTTTGCGATCTCTCACAATTGTTGTCAAACCAATAAACGTATAGCTAAATTGTGCCGACATGAACTACCTCTAGTCATACTGAACAACTGAGTATTTTTGCACTTATAATTTACAGTATAATTGCTATCTTTGGCCATCCTGTATTTCCGTAGAATTAACAGTGGCAATTCTGTTGTCATACTACGAAGCGCATAAAAATACCTTCCGATGTTTTTATTTTCATTCTTTTCACCTTAAATGACAGAGAATTCTGACAGTAATCCCTTGATTAGGCAGGCAAGAATATTGTCCGACTTCTCCATCACACAAGAACACACAAACAAGAGCACAAAATAACGGTGAACTAGAACGATCTTGATAACTATTGACTCAGATCAACAAAAGAAAATATGCATCAAGTTGGTCTAGGTGTGCACAATAATTGACGTATCGCAGCTAAGAATTGAATACATAATTCAATGCGATTCTTAACCGCGACAACAATACATCTTTTACATACTGAGCGAAATCAAACTTGGTATGCTTCCGGCCTTGCCTTGGTCACGTGATTTTTTTTGCTTTAAACGTTTTACTCGTACCATTAAATTCGTCCAGCGTGAAAGTGACTTTCAGCCAGCTATTTAAGCTGGTCTAAATCTGTGGTATCAGTGAGTATCAAAATATCCTCGATGGATAAAGCCACATGACCAAGGCAAGACCACCAAGTTTGATTTCGCTCACCAGTACACGAATGTATAATGACAAGTTTCGACCATCAAGAATCACTCAAGGCACACACAGCCCGCCACCTCTAAAAGCAGCCGATTGTTCGGTCCCCTAAAGTCGGGCTTTGAAGTTGTTCGAACCAAAATGCAAGCCCGCAATCATTTCGCTATACAGAGAGGGTAGGCTGCACCCAACATGCAGCAATATTATGAGCCACTAAATCACTCAGCTTGTTTCAGCAATATTTTTGTTTTTGGTCGTTTCGCCTGCGGTGCGCCAATTGACGTAGTGCCCTGCGTGTCCCGTATTGTCAGACTGTTGAGCGCGGGCGGACCGCGACGCGTTTGCGACGTTGAGCTCGTGGTATTACAGGTGTTGGTGATCAAAGCCTCCTGTGTGAAGAAAATTGAGTATGGTTTTCAAACCTGTGATCACTGATTGGTCGGAATATTGAGTTCTTTGGTTTCTTCACTGCAAGGGAGATCGCGTAACTACCTTCCGCACCAAGCTCATCCGACACTTATGAAAGACCAGAAATATTTTTTTGCTCTCGGTGAGCATTCGAACATACCAAAGCAACACATAACCAGCCATCAGCACTGCACGGTACCCAAAGTCACAGTGAAAACAGCACCCTTGTACCCTTGTTATCATGCCCATTGGCTGGGCGATCTATTGCACGTGGCGCGTCTGCCAGAAAGGTACTTGTCTAGATCGTAACTGGGATACAGTTCGTTGCACACGGACACAAATCCAACGAAAATGGGCTTGGAGAAATGTTTCGCGCATTCCATTTTATTAAACGGTGTTCAGCAATCGGTAATACTGCTACTACACCCTATGCCCAGATCTAAACCCGGAAATCAACTTTTGAAACATTCGGACAGCAAGCATACATGCAGCCAGCCAGCCAGCCAGCAGCAGTGTGCGCATTGTTTCGGAACTGTGCGTGGTTAGCGTTCGGGTAAAGACGTCGACACTAACAATGAGGTGTATCTTACTGGACGGCAGTGAATTTAGAAATATACTATTCAGCTAATATTATTCCAATCACGAATAAAACTCCCTCCCCCCATTCCAAGCCAAACCTGTGCGGTGTTCCAGTCCTCAGCCAAATGCAGTCGCCAAGTCCTCTCCTTGGTCAGCTCTTCCTTTTCTTCATTTTCGGCCTTCTTTTTCTTTTTATTCTTCTTCTTCCGACCGGGCGATTCCACCGAGTCATTGTTTGGGTCCGAATCCGCGTTTTGCGTTTTCGTCGGCGTTGACTTTGTGGTTTGACAGAATTTCGAGTACACTGCAACGATTTGATGCTTCACAAAATTTAGAATTTTGCTTGCTTGGTTTCGAATGTGACTGCACAACATAGCAAAGAACATAAAAGTGTTTTACGTAAACATAGGTCATGAAACATTTTGCTTGCTACATGGACAGCATAGTCTGCACATTATAAAAAAATCACTTGCACAAATGGGAGTGATCTAACAATTTGTTTGCTGCGCTGAAATTTCATTTGCATTGCAAAAAAATAAACCTGGTGGAAAGAGCTACCTCACCCTGACCCATGGATTTTTAACCAAATTTAGCGGCTTTTTAGCTGCTAAATTTTTTGAAAACCTAGCAAATTTTCATAATATGTAGCACAGCTACTAAATTTTCATATTTCGGCCAAAAAGCTAGTAAAATGGCACTTTAGAAGAAAAAAGCCACAGCAAATTTTTCATTTTACTAGCCTTTTGCTACTATAGCCTTTAAAAAAAACAAAACCCTACAGTCTGATCTGCCCAATAATCCAACGCCAACCAATCAAAAGCAAGCCGACCTGTGGCCGCATTATCCCGATTGGCCAGAGCCACCCAGACCGATTGTTGATTCACCCAATTGATGTCGATACGGCCAAACGGACTGAACAATCGCAGAATATCGCCGTTCGACCAGTCGCTCGTTTGGATCTCGAGCAGAAACACGTGCGATCTGCAATGTATTCAAAATATACATAGGTACATTTTGTTTACATATCATATTTACTTATTATTCATCACTATGTGGTATGGTAAGTGAATTTTGTTGCGAACACAATTTGGACAACAGCGCCGTTTAGATCTGCCGGGTGATTTTTAATCGCGCATGAAGCAGCAACGCCAATGCGGCCTTGCGTAACTATTTCAGTGTTCTTTCTTTACCGTAGAGCTGCACCACACATGGCGTGCATTTCCAGCACAGCGTCAAGCAAGACCAGTGCACAAATGCTTAGCGCATGATGGGCCAAGGAACAAGTGCATGATCTGGGCTCAACGTTGAACACAACTATCATGCTGTGATGTGGGCTGTCCACCTGATGTCAGGTCGAACAGTCAGGTCGTTGTTTTTTTTCAAAATGGGCCAGTGGCTTATTGGTGGCTCATTCTTATTTAAGTGCTGGCTCCCTGAAATTCAAGTGGCTCATTTGCCAAAATCTTGTGGCGTATTCAAATTTTTCAGTGGTCCAACAAGCCACCATTAGTGGAAAAACACCCTTGTCAACTCTCCACAGTACACAATCGCAAACGAGAGAACAAGTCGTTCCCAACCGGTCTGGTACGATGTCATGTGTACTGCCCACATCCAAATATTGCATGTCTTGCACGCGTGGAATGCAGAATCTGAAGTTTCGTTGTGAAAAAATTATGATAAAACCATTTCAGTGAACAATAAAAAAAACGTTTCACTGTGACTTTGCAGGAAACAATAAAACCCACTTGTTACTGAACGACTCCAGGATATCCCACGGAACGTCGCGGGTGTTTCGGTCAGGCTGCTTGTAGTCACCTTGAAAACACAGGGAAAATATATTGTAAGTTTGAGACAAAATGTTTTTGTCGGTTTGAACAGTTGGCGCCAGTTTGTTTATTTTTCAAGACATTGTTAACATTTCTTACAAGCTTCACGCCGTTCGCCCCGCTTTGCGCGGTTTGTGGGGAGGGAGCAATGCATCTCATGATGACTGATGAG